>BQNB010063539.1:893-35646 GCA_026074375.1 Tanacetum coccineum | reverse complement strand
AAATTGCTAAGAAAGAACTCTTTTTGGAAAATGATCGACTCCTACAAAAAATCATGTCTCAAGATGTTCTTCTAACTGTGATGAATTCTATGTCTTTGAATGGTGAATCTATGAATGTGGAAATGCAACGAAATGAATCTTGTGATAATTGTTTCAATCTTGATGTTGAGCTTTCGAAATCACAAAATACATATAATGATCTTTAAAAATTACCCACAACTTGAAAAACATTATATTTCTCTTGAATTAACAATACAACTTAATCAAGAAATTTTCAAAAAGATAAATCATGTGATAATCAAAATGCTCTTGAAATTCTAAAATATTTTAAAAATAATGATTTGAAAGCTCAGCTACAAGACAAAGACACGACCATTTGTAAGCTGAAGGAAATTATCAAATCTATAAGAGAGAATAACAAGGAAAAGAATACAAGCCTTAATAGAAGTTAACTTGAGACCACAAATAAGGAACTAGAAAATAGTGTGGCTAAATTGTTTTTTGAAAACGAGCGTCTTTGTAAAAAAATTAATCATGTGAAACTAGTTTTTAAAGATCAGTTTGACTCAATAAAAAAGATACGTGTTCGTACTAAAGAACGGAGTGACTCTTTAATTAACAAACTAAACTTAAAATCTGTTGAAAATGAGGATTTAAAAGCTCAAATTCAGGACAAGGTTTTTGTGATAACATCATTGAAAAATGATTTACGCAAACTAAAAGGGAAAGAAATTGTTAATAGTGCTGCACAAATATCGTATGCCACCACTATTGTTTCAGGCATGTTCAAGCTTGATTTAGATCCTTTAGCTCCTAAGCTATTGCAAAATAGGGAAGCTTACATAGACTATCTTAACCACATTCAGGAACAAGCTGACATAGTTCGGGTAATAGTCAAACAAGCTAAAGTAAAATAGCCTTTAGATAATGCGTTAGACTTTGCCTGTAAGCATGCCAAACGAATTCATGAGTTACTTGTATATGTTCGAGATATGTACCCTAATGTTATTAAACTTAGTGCGAAAAAGGTTGATGTTACACCCCTAAACAATGTCAAGAAAGTTAGGTTTGCTGAACCTCTCACATCCTCAAGCAACATTAAACAGGTAAAGTCATCTAAAACATCATATTCTAACACACGTGTGTTGTCTTCTACAAGATTGAAGTGTTCTCCCAGTAATTACGTATCAAAGCCTACAGGCAATAAAAAGAATGATATGATCTCGCAAACACCAAGTAGGAACATGAAGAATAAAGCAGAAGCCCGACCTAAGAAAGTTAATAAAAAGAATCGTATTGTTGAACCTATTTGTGATACTGATGTTAAGCATTCATTGTTAAATGCGAATTCTAAACTTATTTTTGCTACTTGTAAGAAATGTATGTTGATGGTATTCATGATATGTGTCTTCTTGATTTTGTGAAAAATGTGAATGGGCGTACTAAATCTGCTAAGAAACATAAAAACAAAATATTTAGAAACCTACAGGTCATGTATTCACTGAAGTAGGACTTAAGTGGAAACCAACAAGCAGAACTTTCACTATAGTTGGTAATCCGTGCCCTTTAACTAGGATCACTTCAGCTAACGTAGTGCCTCCTAAGAAAACCACTTCCCACTAAGTTGAAACACAAAAGCCAGAGCTTAAAGTCTATAGCAAGAGACCTAAACACATAAAAAATGTAGGTTCGAGTAAAAAGGCCAAGATTGTAGAATCTAAGAATGCTAACAACTCGGAACCCAATCATTCTTAGAGATCTAAAGCTACAAATATTCCATCATCTTCTTCTCTTGTCAATGACAGGTTGTCCAGATTATTCTCTGGTATCTGGACTCCGGATGTTCAAAACATATGACAGGGAACCGATCTCACCTCATGAACGCTGTTAGTAAATTTCTGGGTACAGTTAGATTCGAGAACATCCAAATTGCAAAGATTATGGGGTATGGTGATAATCAGCAGGGAAATGTTACTATCTCAAGAGTATACTACGTCGAGGGGCTTGGACATAACTTGTTTTCTGTTGGACAATCTTGCGACGCGGATCTTGAAGTTGCATTTCGGAAAAACACTTGCTTTTATTCGTAATTTAGAAGGTGTTGATCTACTTTCAGGATCCAGAGACACAAATTTGTACACAATTTCTCTTGATAACATGCTTAAAACATCTCTGATCTGTCTTCTATCCAAAGCGTCAAAGACTAAGAGCTGGTTATGGCACCATCGATTATCACATCTCAACTTTGGTACTCTTAACAAGCTAGCTAAAGACGGTCTTGCACGAGGCATTCCAAAACTTAAATTTTAGAAAGATCATCTGTGTTCAGCATGTGCATTAGGAAAAAACAAGAAATCCTCTCATCAACCCAAAAATGAAAACACTAACCAAGAGAAACTATATCTTTTGCATATGGATTTGTATGTCCTGATGCGTGTGGAAAGTATTAACGAGAAAATGTATATCTTAGTGATTGTTGACGATTACTCATGATTTACTTGGGTCAGATTTTTGAGATCAAAAGATAAAGCTCATGAAGCCATCATCAAATGCATCAAAAATATTCAAGTTTGTTTGAATGCCATTGTCCGTAATGTTTGAACAGATAATGGAACCGAATTTGTCAATCAGACACTTCATGAATTTTATGAAAATGTTGGCATCTCGCATCAAACATCTATTGCCCGCACTCCTTAGTAGAATGGTGTTGTCGAAAGGTGAAACCGAACTCTTGTAGAAGCTGCTCGTACAATGCTGATATTTTCTAAAGTTCCATTATTCCTATGTGCCGAAGCAATCTATACAACTTGTTATACCCAAAACCATTCTTTGATATGCCTCCGATACAACAAAATTCCATATGAGCTTATACAAGATAAGAAATCGGATTTATCGTTTCTTCATGTCTTTGGTTCACTCTGTTATCCAACCAATAACAACGAGGACTTGAGTAAATTAGATGCAGAAGCAGACATTGGTATTTTCATTGGTTACGCACCTGCAAAGAAAGTGTTCAAAATCTACAACAGAAGAACCCGGAAAATTATAGAAACAATTCATGTGACGTTTGATGAGCTGACAACAATGGCTTCTGAACAATTCAGTTCAGGACCCGGGCTTCATTCTTTGACTCATGCTACATCCAGTTTAGGAATCGTTTCAAACCCTGTTTCTCAACAAACTTGTATTCCACCAAAAAGAGATGATTAGGATCGTTTGTTTCAACCTATGTTCGATGAATACTTCAATCCTCTAACAAATGCTATTTCTCCAGTTCAAGAAGCTGCTGTTCCGAGAGTTGTAGTTTTACCTGATACTCCTGTGTCAACTTTCATTGACTAAGATGCTCCATCAGCAAGTATTCCATCAATACAAGAACATTCTCTAAACATTTCTTAAGGTTTTGAAGAATCGCCAAAAATACCATATTTTCATGATGATCCACTTCATGAATCTCTTCATGAAGACTCGACTTCTTAAGGATCATCATCTAATATGAGACTAACTCACACTCCATTTGAACATATTGGTAGATGGACTAAGGATCATCCTATAGTAAACGTGATCGGAGATCTTTCTCACTCTGTCTTTACGAGAAAGAAACTCCAAATTGACGTCATGTGGTGTTACTTTGATGCCTTCCTAACTTATGTAGAACCAAAGAACTTCAATCAAGCAATGGCGAAACCATCATGGATCGATAAAATACAAGAAGAAATTCATGAATTTGAAAGACTAGAAGTTTGGGAATTAGTGCCGTGTCCAGATAAAGTGTTTCTGATCAAACTTAAATGAATTTATAAGGTCAAGATAGATGAATTTGGCAGGGTACTAAAGAATAAGACTAGACTAGTTACTCAAGGATTCAGGCAAGAAGATGGAATCGATTTTGAGGAATCATTTACATCTGTTTCAAGAATAGAGACCATCCATATCTTCGTAGCAAATGTCGCTCACATGATAGAACATCTATCAAGTGACGGTCAAAACGTCTTCTTAAATAGCTGAGCTCAAAGAAGATAAAGACACACAAAGATCATATACACTTTGGAGTGTCAGGCCATCCTTATTTCCTGATAGGGATCTATCACTGGATGACTAACCTCCATGATTCCCACCAGAACCTTCTGGAATGGAATCAGGAATAGGAATAGTAGGTAAAGGTCTGGGAGATGGGTCAGGCTGTGTCTCATGTTGGTCTGCACTTGGGTGAGGAGGAGAGGGTGTGGGTTGAGGTTCAGATTGTCTTTCTGAAGCTTCACCCTCATCCTCAGTTGGTTTAACCAAAATAGATTCAAACAAAGGTGTGACATTCCCTGAAAAATGTTTTCCCTTTTTAACCATAAAAGAGAAAACTTTACTAGTCAAAGCATTAATATGGAAGTGGTCTAAAGGCACAGGCACATTCTTTAGCTGTTTATCCAAAAAGACTGAAATAAATCTTGGATACATAACAAACTTTTTCTTTGCATCCAAGTGTCTCATCATACAATCAAAAATTAATTTAGAAAAATGTAGAATTCTAATAATCTTATGATCAAACCAAGAACAAGAGTGAGATGTGGGTTGTGATGTTAGAGATAGAATGGATGAAAATGGATGAATTGTATAAAATGGAATATGGAAAAATGGAACAACCAACCCTCTCTAAGGCTAGGAGAGGGACTTATATAGTACCTATAGTGGCCGGCCCATGGGCTATGATGAGCTTCCCATGGGCCTTGGGCCGGACTAGATTACTAATCTAATCATTACACTAACTACGAGCTAAGACCTGTTACAAATTGGAAGTGACCGACACTTTTTGTGTTTCCAACAATCTCCCCCTAAGGGAGGTCACTCCATTTTACAAAACTTTAAGCCTAGCATATTATGCTTTGTCTTTTAGTCTTTAGCTCGTCCTTTTAATTTTCTCTTATAAATATGTTGTAGTGATCATTGATTTCTGGATTGAGCTTGTTCCTTGAACTTGTATGTGACATTGTGATCTTGAGCATCTTGAGATCATTAACCAAGCACAATCTCTTCGCCATCTTGTAACTTTGCCATTTTGTGAACTTGCGACTTCTGGACCGACATGCTCATACTTTTCTTGATTTGTTGATTTGGAAAGCTTTAATGTTGCATCTTTCTTGAAATTCTTTAACTTTAACACTTCGACACTTTGAGAAAGACGTTCGGTATCAGAGTGACGGAAACTTCTTTGAACTCCAACGGCTATTCAGCGGTACAAACTTTGCCTAACGGTACCAACTTTAAGCATGGCGGTACTAACTTTTGGGTAACCAAAATTAACCAAAACTAGTAGCACTAACTAACTTAGTACCATATGAAGAGCCCTAAAAACAAACCAAACTGCATAACATAGCTTTGCACTCAATTCAAATACCATAATCATCTGTAGATATCTTTGAGCAGTACTAAATAAGCCTAGCGGTATTAATTCTTGTGGAAACCTAAAACACATGATAGGTTCTTTGATCGTTTAAGCTCCTGTTTGTTTAGAACATGATCTAGGATGAATTAATAACAAAGGCAGAATATTCAAACATTGAATCATTGTTATTAATACAAGGTTTTTCATCATCATCACCTAAGATACATGACTACTATAAGCCCCAATCGTACCTGCTAATTGTTAGAACGGGTTACATCACAAAACGTTAACAGGAAATCATAGATTCTTGATGCTACACCACCATGCTAGAATCTATCTCTTGTGGGACATGTAACCCACACACACAACACGTTTTACACCATTGGTGCACACACACTTTTTGGCACCTTAAACCTATGTCTATGATCTCTTTATATAGGGAGAGATCATGACTTACAAAGGAAACATAATACAATTAGGAAACTATTAAATAGCATTAATCAACATTAATTCTTTCCTATCAACAATTAATAGCATTAATAACTTGTCTTTATCCTTTTAAGCAAGTCATCAATGTTGTTCTTGTTTCCTTCTTTAAGGAGATCTTCTAAAATCTTACATCTTTTGAAGAATTCCTCCTTTGTCTTTTAAGTCCTTCTTGTTTCATTCTTGTTTTGTCTTATCAACTCAAATATAATTCCCAACAATCTTCCCCTAGTTGATAATGACAAAACCAAATAAGCACAAACTTCCCTTGAAGTTAATATACAAATGAAACTTCCCCTTAAACTACCAAGGATCTATAAGTTGCAAATCATCAAATCTTCTTTCCCTTTTTGTCATCATCAAATAGGAGACTAAAGTATGCAACTTTGATCTTCACAACTACGAACCAATATTACACTTCTAATTCAGCCTTCTAACAACTCAAATTGCCCACCATTACGCACCATAAGAAAAATGAACTTGAGCAGTAGAAGCATAAACTAGCAGTAGTAATAATAACTAGCAGTAGTAAAAACCTTCACCTCAATGTAGCAAATAAATGATTAAACATTTTAACATTAAGCTTCCCCTGAAACCCATATGTTAACCATTTCTTGAATCTTTAAATTCTATAGGCTTTCTGTAATGATTACTGATGAAGTACACTTGATATACCGAACTTGATACTGAAGTAAAATCTCCCAAATTTGTTACTTAAGCTTGCACTATTGTAGATTAAAGAACTGTGTAGAGAATTTGTGCTCATCAAATCTCTAAAAACACACCACCTCTTGAATTTATCCACATCGACATCTTCATGTGACACTGAGCACTACAACGTAACTCCTTTAAGTGATAGTTTACCAGGTCCTCAAACTAAACCACCTTGGCGTGGAAACTAGAATAAACCAAGTCCCAATCATAAATCGTAAATGTTCAAGCAAGTTATCATTGAAATCATGCAACCACCCAACCCCGATTTCAAGATAAAATAAGTAAAACTCCTTCGTAAAACTTACTTCAATCTTAAATAAGAGATACCAAATAAAATCCGTAACCAATTTTTGCAATAAATCCAAAAATATTAGCCTTTAAACATTTAAACCAAAATCAATCTTGAACCTGTGTGTGTAACAAATCAAAACACCAAAATCTTTTGTGTGTGTCACCCATGTGTTCGAGATCACCTTTTCTCAAACGAAGCTAACAGTCGAAACCTTTTCTCGGATATCAATAGCAGCATAAGATATAGAAGGCGGCATAAAGTATCTCCAAGCAGTATTAACAAATACGCCCAAGCAGCAGAAATTTACTTCGAAGCCCAATATTAATAAAGCCCAAAAACAATTATTCTTTGAATAATGCTACATTAAAACAGCTTAGACATCACCATTATAATGAACAAATTTTTAACATACTGTTACATCACTAATATGAAAACATATATACGTGAAAGCAGTATTAATCCCTGAAGCCCAAATAGTATACACGTGATGGCAGCAACATACTTGTGTGACATAAACTCCCTACAACTCTAGCAGCATATAATTCCAAGCAATGTTAATAGGCCCCAGATCACAACCAAATCAGAACCCATGTGTATAGATTAGGGTTTCTCTCTCACAAAACCCTCAGCATACGAACAAACCTCATACACGAGCATACACCTCAATTAGAGTTTTCTTCCAACCCTATCACACGACTGTAACCAACTTATAAATAGCAGCTATATCAATGAAGAATCACTTTATAACAAGCAACGAAATAGATCTAAATTAGAAGATACACAAACTTTTCTTTAAAAGATGGGATTCTTTCCTCCATCTGTATGAGTACAAGTACATGATCTGTTACTACCATATTCAATACGAACATATGGATCTTGTCTTGATATCCATGGTAGTCGTCTTCACCAGTACAAGGTTTAGCATTACAACACGAGCTACAATAATAAATCCATGCACGCTTCTGATGATCTTTACAGAATTAGCTGTGTGAAGATCAATAATCATTCAAGAACTGTTCAAGTGAAACCCTAATTAAAAAATCTTTATGATGCACAAAACCCTTTAAGAATAGTAACAATGCTTAACAATCGTATTGCATACCCAAAACAGGTAGAGAGGACGATTTTAAACCTTGTTATATCAATTAAACTTCAAAACCCCATAAAACTTTAACCACAAATCGATTTCTTGAAAAATTAGGGTTTTAGGGTTTCTTTAAAACCTTATAGATCCTAGATCGAGAGCCACGAGGCTCTGATACCAATTGTGGAAACCTAAAACACGTGATAGGTTCTTTGATCGTTTAAGCTCCTGTTTGTTTAGAACATGATTTAGGATGAATTAATAACAAAGGCAGAATATTCAAACATTGAATCATTGTTATTAATACAAGGTTTTTCATCATCATCACCTAAGATACATGACTACTACAAGCCCTAATCTTACGTGATCAATGGTAAGACGGTTACATCAACAAACTATAACAGGAATCATAAGATTCTTGATGCTACACCACCATGCTAGCATCTATCTCTTATGGGACGTGTAAACCCACACACACAACACGTTTTACACCTTTGGTGCACACACATTCCCATCAGTCTTTTCCAAGTAAGCTACCATGTTGTGTTTAGCACAAGATTCAAGAACAGCCATATGTGTAGAATTTATAATCGTCAGTGATTAAAAGATTAGGGTTTATTAGAAGAGAGTGATTAAGAGAGATTACATGAGTAAATTGTGCAATTGAGATGGGTTTATATAGGTTGGACAAACCCAAAAGCAAAGAAACCGTTACAATTTACACTTTAGACCCTTGGCGGTATTTTCTCCAACGGCTTTATAGCGGTACTATCTTTGCGCAGCAGTACTAACTTTGCACTATCAGTATTAACTTTTGTCAACCAAAGAATAAACAAGTCTGGCAACAAGAGTTCTTTAGTACCATCTATATATCTTTCCAATGGCTCTCTAAAACCCAAACAACTCCATGAAATTCATCACTATGGTTAAAATCCCTCTGCTTAAAATATTTCATACAAAATGTATAACAAATCATCTGGCCTCCCCTCAATTGTAGCTATAGATTCAATAATCCAATGCTAACCACCAAAAAGTTAAATCTTGTGACATCAAATCCTTTGGTGAGAAGGTCTGCAACATTATGATCAGTGTGAATCTTGATAACTTCTATCAGTCTTTTCTCATAGCAATCTCTTATAAAATGAAATCGAATCTCAATATGTTTGGTCCTAGAATGAGCAACAGGATTCTTGATAACACTTATAGTGCTCTCATTATCAATATGGATTTTGGTGTTCATGAAATTAAAACCATAATCCATCATCTGATTCTGTATCCATAATACTTGCCCACAACAGTTAGCAGCTGCAACATATTCTGCCTCAGTAGTAGAATTTGCCACAATAGTCTGCTTCTTGCATTGCCAAGATATCAATCTTCTACCAAGAAATTGACAGCCACCTGTTGTTGATTTTCTGTCAAGACTGGCTCCTCCATAATCACTATCTGAGAAAGCTTCTAGTTCAAAAGGTGAATCCCTAGGATACCATAAACCTAATTTGGGTTGATGTTTGAGGTACCTAAAAATCCTTTTTACTGCATTTAAGTGTGAAGCTTTTGGTGTGACTTGAAACCTAGCACAGGCACAGACAGCAAACATGATGTCTGGCCTTGATGCAGTTAAATACATTAGAGAGCCAATCATAGATCTGTAGACATGTACATCTACATCTTCACCATCTTCATCCTTGACCAGTGGCTTATTAGACTCAATAGGAGTAGTAGCTGTTCTGATGGACCAAAAATCAAACTTCTTAAGGATGTCAGCTACATACTTATCCTGACTAATAAAGATTCCATCAGGTTGTTGCTTCACTTGAAGTCCTAAAAAGAAAGTGAGTTCACCCATGGAGCTCATTTGGAATCTTTTATGCATACAGTCTTCAAACTCTGTACACATAGACTTCTTTGTAGAACCAAAAATAATGTCATCCACATACACTTGGACTAACATAATGTCACTCTTTTTCTTCTTGATAAACAATGTTTTGTCTATGGTACCTCTCCTGAAACCATTTTCCATCAGAAAAGAAGAAAGTGTCTCATACCAAGCTCTAGGGGCTTGATGAAGACCATAAAGAGCTTTAATCACCTTATAGACTTTGTTTGGATGAGCAGGATCAACAAAGCCTGGAGGTTGATGGACATACACCTCCTCTTCAATAGTGCCATAGAGAAATGCACTTTTAACATCCATTTGGTAGACAGTAAATCCCATGTATGATGCAAAGGCTAAAAATAACCTAATTGCCTCAATTCTGGCAACAGGTGCAAAAACCTCATCATAATCTATACCTTCCTCCTGTCTAAACCCTTGTGCTACAAGCCTGGCTTTGTTTTTCACAACAATACTTCTCTCATCCCTTTTATTCTTAAAGACCCACTTTGTGCCAATTGCCTTTTTCCCAGATGGCAAATCAACAAGTATCCAAACCTTCTGTAATTTGAACTGCAGCAATTCCTCTTGCATTGCTTCAACCCAGCTTTCATCTTGTAAGGCTTGTGATATAGTCTTGGGTTCTTCTTGAGAGAGAAAACATGCAAACAAATAGTTCTGATGATCCTTGTGATTTGTTCTGTTCTGTTTGTGAATGTAACTTACCAAGGCTTGTTGTGCTGAAGAAGCCTTTTGAATCTTTCCTCTTGTTTGAACTGCTGACTTAGGATCTCCTAGAATTTGATCTTTTGGATGATTTTTATGAATTCTGAGTGTGGGAATAGGACTGACATTAATGGTGTCATCCATATTGTTGAAATCAGCCACTGCACCCACATTCTCATCATCATAGGCTCCATTGAATATGCCATCACTTGAAAATGCATTTTCAAGGTTCACAATTTAAGTGTGAGAAAAGAGAAATTGCACTTTTAGAAAACATCCATTGTTGGTAGAGCAAGTTTAACTCCTATGGGTTGGTGTGCTCCCTCTGTGTCTGCTTATAAACGATGTATGATGCAATTAAAGGCTTTTAAGAATGAAGGTGGAAAAAAAAAATATAATTAATAAATAATATTTGTAAATATAAAATACAAAAATAAAGATATAATATAAAAATAAAACTAAATAATAAAATAAAATAATAAAAAAATTAGACTCTCTGATGGTTATATGTGCCTCTAATCGTGTGTGTACAGTGTTGCTTTTGCATTAAAAAATAAATCGTCGTGTATCATATAAGTCTCTTCCTTTCTCTTATCCTAAATACCTCGCATATAGTTCTACAGGATGCTTGGCTTTTCGTTTTGTTGTTTTCTAAAACAAATATTTTCTCATCCACGATTTAATGTCTTTTTTTTAAGAAGACCCAACCCACTTTTTTGTTTGTTGCAGTATTGCCTTTTTCCTTAGTTGGGAGGAAAATCAACAATTATCCAAACCTGTATTTGTATATATCTTGAACCGTGGCTTAGCTCATAAAATTCTCTTGCATTGTTCAAAACCGCTAGCTTTCAATTATTGTAAGGCTAGTGATATGTTTTTGGGTTCTTGTCTTGGAGAAGAGAGAAAAGTATTATTACGAGAAATGGATTATACATAACAAACAATATTCTTGATGATCTTTTAGACGGGAAAGTAAAAACGCGAGTTAAAGAAAACTAAATTATCAAAAACTAAACCCTAAATGATGTTTTAAAGTTTTTCTACTCTAAAATAACTAAATTAAAACAAAAATTAAAGAAAATTCTAAAACGGGAGATTATAAAGTTGAAAAATGAAGAAAACAAGAACGAGGTTCGAAATTCGCTCTTTAAAAAATGGAAATTTGCAAAAACAACCCTATGAGAGCAAATCTATTTTTCATAAGTACTATATGATTAAAGAAAATTTTAAAAAAAAGAATTATATTTTTTTTACTTTTTTATAATTTTTTATAAATTAAAAATGATTTTAAACTAAATAAAAGATTAAAAATAGCAAATGAATTTGGAAAAATCCCAAAAAAAAACAAAAAAGTAGCTGACAGAGTGCTGAATACAAGAAAAATAAAATGGCTAAAAGTTGGCTTAAAAATAAGCCAGAAATAAGCAATTTGTGCTTATAACCTAAATAGGACAAAATGACAATAAATATTAAATGGTGTAAACTTTGAATGGATGAGCTATTGTAGCAAAGTGGTTAGTGTGTGTTTGTGGTGTGTCGTGTGTGCAAAGGGGGAGGTCTAGGGTTCGAGCCTGGGCTTCTTCCTTTTTGATAATTTTTTTTTCTTTTATCTTTTTAAAAAAAATATATAAATTATGAAAAATTAAGCAACTTTAAAAAAAGGAAACTTTTTTGTAACTTAAAAATAAGCAGGAAAATAAGCAATCAAAAAGTTGAAGGTGAGCTTTTTTATACTAAGGTCTTAAATGAGCTAACTGTTGGGCCTATTTGGTGGACAAATAAGCAAATGCTAACAACTAAATAAGCAACACAGTTAAACTACTAAACCTAACTAAGCAAAAATAAGCACAAACGATAAAGCCAATAAGCCAGTTATAGCTAAGAAAAAGGACATAAATGCTATTTTACTCTAAGGTTAAAATAAGCTAACTGTTGCTAGTCTTATGGCTAAATAGGCTAGGGTCCAAACTAAATAAGCAACCACAGAAGGGCTAAACTACTTAATAAGCAAATGCAAACACAAATAAGCAAAGTAAACAGCCTAGAAAGCAAGAAAAATCAAATAAGCAATAAGGGTTAAGCTGGTGCAGGGCAGCCTAAGGGATACCTATTTGGCTAAATTTTAAGCCACTTAGAGGGACCTATGGACTTGGGGCTTGAACTAGCTTAAATAACAACTTATGGGTTTTATATGAAAGCAAAAAGATCAAAGATATAAACTGAAATAAGCTAGGAAAAATGATGGGAAAAGAGGCTGATTGCACCATGATCTTGTAAACAGATCTTGATTGCCCTGCACAAAAAGTAAGAGAAATCAGTATCTCTTAGGGACCCAAGTCACCACAGACTTGGATATCCCTTTTTGGGTCCTACATACCAAACTTCTTGAGTATGAAAGAATCCTTTTTCTTTGGACTCAAGATCAATGTAAATTTCCCTTAGGGCATTCCCCCCCCACCCCCCCACCTATCTTGACTTCTTAAGAGCATTATCCATCTTACCCTTACCAGTATTAACTACTGCTCTTGTCCTAGCAGTTGTCATATTTTTTAATCCCACAAGTTTTAACATCTTGTTTTAAGTCTTTGGGTCTAACAACCGGTCTGTTTAGTAAGACCTCTGATTGTGAATATAATGCTCTGGGTTCTTACATTGTCCATTCTTGATAAATTGTACTAAATCACTACCAGTTTTGCTGTTTTTAGGCAAATGGCCTATCAGTGCAAACAGGGCAAGCAATACTAATAATGCCTAAGCAGTACAAATATGCTTCTCATTAACTAACATTATGTATTGTTCTTTTCCCATTTGGCCTAACAAGATTAACTAAACCTGTCCTAGTTAGTACTCCTGATGGGACAAAAGTCCTTCTTGCTTGAGGTTATTTCAATTTATTTGAAATTTTTTGGTGATATACCCTTTTAGCATTATCCCATACTGGTTTGACTACCATTTGACAAGTATTGACCACATTTTATTAGCTTAGGTCTCTGGACTCTTTTGGCATAAAACATCACAATCATTGATCAAATGGACCAAGTAAACTCTTACAGACAAAAAGCAAGCTTATATTTCTTAAATCCAATGTCTTTTATTTTCTGAGAAATTTGACCAATTTTATCAACTTGAGTTTTAACTGTTTGAGTCTCATTTGTCTTGACAAGGTTAACTGTGTTTACTTCAGACACATCATCCTCATCATCTGAGTTCCAATCCTCAATGATGACTTTATCTATGTTAAACTTTGGTTTAAGCACAACTGATTCATGGAATGACTTAGGTTTTTTAATGTTTACTTCATTTGTTTTGCCTATAGTTCACCACTGATTTTTAGTATTTGCTAGTATCATTATTAAGCTCATTTGTTTTTTGACTCAAAGATTTTCATTCTAATGCATATTCATTAAACCTGCAATTACATGTCAGCTCTAGGGGTTAGGAAGTTCCCTGTTATATGAGGGGGAACAACATGATACCATCTGCTTTGGAGAACCTATCATTTTGCTGGTGTGATCTCTTCATCACTTGATCTGACCTCAAAAACACTCATACTAACCTCACTATTAGTATGAGACTTGTTACTTATTTCATCCAATTGTGTGCCATATCCTAAACCATTTTTATCTTTAGCACTCATTTGACTGTTGAGTAATTTATTAAGACCCTTTGATGATGTCTTCCACCATTTCTAATCTAACTTTCACTCATGCATTCCTTACAACCTTTTCTAGTTCCATAAGAGAGATGGTTGATTGTTTATTTCACATCACTAAGCACATAGTATTGAAACTTATATTTTTCTCCCCAACCAGTTCATTCTTTATGTCCAAGAATTCTAGATTCTATAGAATCTAATGATAACATCATACCCTGAATTTCTAGTTTGGCTCTGCTATGTTTTTCTCTTTCACTATTAAGGTTCTTTTGAAGAGTTTTAAAAGATTCAAGACATTGTTTAGAACAGTTTTGTACCTCATTATCAGAAGAACTTGATGAGCTTGAGGAGGAGATGGCCATCAAAGCATAATTAACTGGTTCATCGAAAATCATTGCTCCAGTCATGCCTCACTATACGATCTGAGCACCAAGCTTGTGATGATGGTTCAATTGGTTGTTGCATTTCTCCTACCATTATCACCATAGATATCTTTTCCCTTGGTTCCTTCCTGATTTGCATTCCTTAGCAAAGTGCCCTTTCCTGTGACAGTTGTAGCACTCAACTTTTGACTTATCAAAGGTAAAGTTTGTTTTCCTTTGAAATCTAAGTTCCTTCATGTATTTTGAATGTATCTCTGCACCCTAACAGTCAACATGGCCACCTGCCATCTAATATCTATTCATCTTAAAGTCCATCTTGATCAAACTGCTGCAACCTCATTATCAGAGTGGAGTACCGTTGGACTGAGTATGCAAAGAAAGAGCACACTACTTCATCAGCACCTGGAGTAGATGAAACCTGACTTGTTGAAGTAGTTCCTCTAGCATTATTAATTCTGAAATTTCCACTGGCAGTACTAACTTCATTATTCTGCGTTGTATTCTCTATAAGAGAAAGAACAGCAAGTTCTGAGAATTTAGATGTGGAACTTTAAAGACCTTATTCATCTCAACTTCATAGAACCCAAGAGGTTAGTTTGTAGAGATCATCAATATCAGTCTAGTCTATGTCTGGCTTATTTCTCATGATTAAAGCAATTTGACTCCATGAAGGAGGAAGACTTCTTAGGAACTTTTGGTTGATAACTACCCTTTGATACTAGAAAGCAGCAAGAACCTCCAATAGACGTTAATAGTTTTCGGAACATATCATAAGCCTTTATCCATACTTTCATTTGGTTCAAGTGATAAAGTTTTTCATACTGATGTTTTAAAACAATCCCTGCATCTTTTTTGGATTCCATCATTTCCTCTAAACCTTGATTTGATTGCAGCCTAGAGAGATTTAGCATCTGGAACATTATGAAACTTAAGGAGATATTCATCAGGTATTGCTAAAAGCAAGATGCTCTTAACTCTTTCCTAATTCCTTTTGGCAGTCAGTTGTATGGAAGTCTTAGGAGCATGAAGACTAGATTGTTCTCCTGCTAGTGCAGCCTCTTCTTGGAGATCTCCATCGACAATTATATCCCATAGGTTATGATCTGTGTGGCAGATATATTGTCGCATTCTCATGCTCCAAATATCATATTTTCCTTCGTATGATAGTATTTTCGATTGCTGTACAAGATGGTGGAGGAGAGTCTGGTCAGCCAACTTACTGGTTTTTGATATAAATCGTTCTTCAAATTAATGGAGTTTCTTCATATTCAATTTTTCCTACATAAGCTCTAAGTACACTTTTGGATCCCTTACTGAATATATCTTGAACGTTTAGCTTGCAAAGGGTTTGTTACTTTAGATAAATCCAAAGCAACAATAATGAAACACTGATTGAACACTATTGATTATGTGGAAACTAATCAACAATGCTAAGAAGAATAGTATTAAGAAAACGCAAAAGATCTTCTATCAAACTCACACTTTATATTATAACTTGAATCGTACTAGGTTACAAGCTATGATTGCTAATTGATCTCTATTGATCTATATTTATTAACTATGCCTAGGGTTCCTTTTATACACCAAGGAAACCCTAATGAGCTTTACAAAACGCGCGAGGAGATAATGCATATCTATTCTTAGTTTAACTCATGCATATCTCCTAACAGCACTAACTAATATATGCTAGCAGCACAAACTTACTCTAACAACACTAACTATACAAAGCAGTACTAACAATGTACTGACAGTACTAACTATACTCTAACCGTACTAAAGACTTAATCTATTTTCTTCAATCTTTCTCAGCAGCACTAAATCTTCACTAGCAGCACCAATGTTGAACCAGCAACAGTAAGTTGTAAAGTCTTCTAAAACCCAACAAACACCACATGTATCATAAAGCCTCCATACCAAAGGATCATGCATATACCTTTGAAGTCTTCATAAATTAATCATCTTACTGGTTTTTAAACGATCACTTTAGTTCAAACCCATAATTCCCTGTCTCTTTATCATCTGTAGGCTCCTGTTGTACGGAACCTCTCCTTACCACTCCTCAAAGCATAACCAGGTCATGCACTAGTCACTTTCGTTCAACAAATCAGCAAAAATCTGATAAGGCTTCTGTAAGTGTTCCATCTCTTAGTAATTCTCTAATACATTCTTAAGTCTAGCATAGTGAAACCTCTCAGTCTATATTTAAGATACCTAACAAGTTCTTCCCACAGAACTATCACTAAATTAATTTCTATAGTTCGTACTCTGATAATTCTTTTCCCTTCTAATGATTGTTCTTCACCTGAACCTGAAGCTTCTCCAATCCATTGTCTTTTAACAGGCTTTTCTAAAACTTCTTGACCTGCATTTTCAGTCTCTAAACCTCCAACTCAGAACCCGTAGGCACAAAATATTGTACCCTCCTCATAGTAGTTTCAAAGATGTCTTTAACCTACTTAAATGAAAGTGATTTCAATTGTTTAATAGAGTAACCTCATTCTTGGTTCTTGATGTAATTTGACATGTAATCCTTTTGTTGAGCAGGAGTCCATTGCTAGTTTCTAGTTACTTCATCTCATTGTTTGAGCAAAGAACTTCTTTCTTTGATAACATGTTCCCACAAGCTGCATTGGTAAATCTTCATTATCGCCACTTTTCACCTGCTTGTAAATGGTGAACAAAAACTTCATCTGCTCAACACAGCCAATAAATCATCCCAATTCAGTCACTGTAAAACCCTAAGCTGCTTGATGCACTTGAGCCATTCTTTGTCTTTCTACTGCATCAAACTCTTCTTGTAGCTTTTGAGCTACTTCTTCATCCCTGCTAATTTGAACCCGCTCTCTCTGTTTCATCTTCCTTGGAGACTCAATTTCATCCATTTACCTTACCCTTATCTTTAGCAGCACTCTTTCTGACTGCTATAAGTGTCTCTGCAAGGGTTAAATCATCAGCAGTAGTATCTGCATTTCTTTGAGGACTGGCAGTACTAACTACTTGTGCAGCAGTACTAACTTCTTGACCATCACTAAAACCTTCTTGAGTTTCCAAATTCTGTCCATACCTCCCCTGAACTTCAACATGTAGAGGAACCAATGAAATTCCAGCATCCAAATCTATTTCTTCTATCAGAATCCTCCCCTATTTGGAAGGATCCTCTGCAACTAAATCCTCTTCATCTTTAGAGTAGACAAGTGTCAATCTCCTCTTTTAGACTTGGAATCTAAAACTTAAACGTCGATCCTCAGTAGACTTTACCCTGTTGATTAACTTCTTAAAAGCAGTAACATACAACTTCTTTGTCTTCTTAAGATCAGATTCCAATCCTTCTACCTTCTGTGATAAGGCTGTAACAATATCCGTAAATTTATCTTGTTTTAGTCTGCCCTCATCACTTCCAGATGTGTGACCTCCTGGGAGAGGTGGGTCATGGGGTGTTGGTGGTACATTATCCATTAATTCATGTTGTTCAAGTCTTTCCTCATCACTTCTAGGTGTGTTACCTCCTAGGAGAGGTGAATCATAGGAAGATGTAGGTACCCTCTCAGACCTAGTCTGAGCAATGGTACCCCCTATGGCTTCTTGGCACCTGGGACTACCTCCTATACCGATTTCTTAAGAAAGAGGCACATTAGGTATTGTCGTGGATTGGGTCTTAAGGATGTTACCATTGTCCTACTTTGCATCTAAGCTAGCAGTAGTAGTGGTAGCCCTTTTCCACTCTGTCACCCAACTCCTTATGGACAGCCTCATCACCAACCTTTTCAGGGGGACCACCAGACTGAGGTATCTCAGTGTCTCGACCTCTTTTGGCTTGCCTAGGTGTTTGGGTCTTTTATGGGTGTGATGGTGCAACAGCAGAAACTTGTCCTTCTTGAGAGGGAAGAGCAGTTGAAGGTGGTGGTTGGGGTTCAGAGGGTTGTCCTGAACCTTCACCCTCAACTACTTGTGGTACCAACATAGATGCAAACAAGGGAGTAACTGTCCCTGAAAAACTTTTTCCTTTCCTTCTCATATTAGCAAAAACTTTTTGAGTATGTTTAGGTGTTTCATAAGTATCATTAAAAGGTTCTTCAAGATTTTTAACTTGGTTATTCAAAAAAAGTTATAAAAACCTTGGATACATCAAAAACTTTTTAGAAGTTGGATCCAAGTTTCTTAACATACCATCAAAAATTAATTTAGAAAAATTAAACTTTTGATTATTTGCCAAACATATAACTGCTGAAGCAATATTAGTTGAAAACTCATTCCAAGCAGTAGATTTTGAACTTAGACAATGTAAGATGGTATGTATAAGATACTTCCATTGAGGGGAAAAGAAAGCTTTTTGAAAAGTAAGTTTATCAGAAACAATTTCATATCCCATCAATGCAAGGTTTTCCAAAATTTCAGAATTTGTTAGACTAGCAACACCATCCTCATCATTAAAGTGAAGATTACTCCTCACTGATGATTCTGATATTACTATAGTCTTGCCATCAACCTTGGCATGTATTTGCGTTTCATTATTGACTATTTTGGACTTAGCAGTAGCCCAAAACTGCTCAATATAAGAAGCATAGATAGTAGGACTTATGGTTAAAGAATACCTGATAGTGCTAGCATTCAAGAAGTCCACTATCTGATGAAAATCAGCATTCCCCTCTGTTCTTTCCAAACAAGCAACCATATTGTGTTGATCAACAAACTTCAAATCCGCCATAGATGATTAATTGATGATGAATTTATGGAGTTGGTGATAAGTTGAAGTGGGTTTGTGAATTTTGAGAGCGTTTTAGTGTTCGAGAGTATTAGAATGATCTTGGTGTAGTTGAATATGCTTATAAAGGTAAAAAGAAAACCTATAATAGTAGGAAACTATTTATTGACCAAGAATTTCACTCAGCAGTTGTAACTCCAGCGGTAACCCAGCAGTAGTAACTTTGGCTCAGCAGTACTAACTTTTGCCTAGCAGTACTAACTTTCGCCCAGCAGCACCAAATCCTGCCTAGCAGCATTAACCTTACAACCATCAGTTTTAACTCAATGTTTAAAAGAATTAGTTGTCTAATGTTTATCTTCCTTTGTAAGCTTTGATATCTCTCTATATAAAGAGATTCATAGGCATGTAGTTTGATATACACAAAAGAAAACGTGTGTGTATGTATTCCTAGAGGAAATTGTAGACGTCTAGTTTGTGTGGTTTAGCTTCAAGATCAAGGTAACTTGATCCCTGTTACAGGTGGTAACACGATCTATACTGATCATATAGATTTGAGGCTTCGTGGAAACGTATGATAATAAAACCATGTTCAAATAACATTGATGTTCTTTATTTAATTCCGCTGTGCATATTATTATCATTGTTATTAATCCTAGATATAAAGATCTAAACAATCTGAGCTTAAAAGATTATAAGTCCTATCAGGTTATTTAGGACTATCAGGTGGTATCAGAGCCACGGGGCTCTTGATCTAGGATCTACAAGGTGTTTTGATGTCGAGTTTATGAAGAAAAGAAGGTTAAAATTTTCTGTTTTTGAAGTTAGGTCAAATCGGTGCAATTAGGGTTTTGTACAAACCCTAAATCTGATAAAAACAGGACGTATGGTTTCTTGTATGTGTTAGCAGCTTGGTGTTTCATGAAGGCGTGATAGTTGCTACTTGGATTACTTTGATTGTCGACTGAAGTTACTGGTTGACAACAAGTATTCGAGTTAGTTTCAATTGATTAGGCTCGAACTACGTAAAGGAAGGTTTTAAACAGTAGCAAAACGTTTATACAGTTACAAGAGTATGTGGTGATGCTTGTGATTTGTTTATACTGCCAACATTGTGGTGCTACTGCCAAAGGAGTTTCTTGGTAAATTTTAATACTGCTAGAGTATGGTTGTTTGTACTGCTAGCATTTGGCAGTTACTACTGTTGCGTTGGTTTCTACTGCTAGAGTATTTTTAAGCAGTTTATGCTGCTAGGTTTGTTCCTAGTGGTTAATACTGCTTGGGCTTAATGAAATTTATACTGCTAGTATTGTTTGATATTTTGAAAACACACGTGGTTTGGATCTCGAATTGAACAGGATGCTTCGTTTAAGGGGAAGCTAACAAATTGATTTGTTTTATTTGTTCTTAAACGTTTAAAAAGCTCGTATTTATTGGATTAATAGATTACGAAGAATATTATTTATCACCTTTGAAGTGGAATTTTTCGGATGCGTGTTCTCATCATATCTTAAAGTGGGTGTTACACTTTGAAAGATACTTGTTCGGCTTAGAAACGATTTTTGTTTTTTTCTACATTTTATCATAAGTTTGATAATAAAAGTATATTTTCGACGCTTTTATAAAGTTTACGAAATTTCGGCATGACCTTTCTATAAATATCGACTTTCCATTTTTATCAACCTCGACTCGTGAAAATATCCGTTTTACAAAGTACATCTTTTATTGACTCAAAAGTATATCCGATCTATTTTCGACAACACCTCAAATATCGCAACAAATCCAACATCTAACTTAATCTCTTCGCCAACAATATTTAAACTTAATATACGATAAATCTTAAATAAACGATATAGCCGTAATAATAGCAATATATATATCAACATAGTCACAATGAACTTTTAAATGCAAAAGTACAACTACTTTTTATTTTCTTCCATTTATAAACAAAAGATTAAACTTAGAGACTTGTAGTTTTATAGAAAAATATATAATGATTTTTACAACGATCCGCTTTGTACACCTTGTTCGGAATGATCATACGAATGCAAAAGTACAACTTATTTATGAAAAAGTAAAGATGACTTACAAAGGAAACACGACGAAAGGTGAATAGAAACTAAGAACAACCCAATCGTTGTTTTATAAAATACCCGTATGTAATAACAATCAACACGAACAATATATCTTCGAGTGGATGATCAAAGATTAAAAACAAATGGGTTTATGTGTGTTTGGTGTTTCGTGGGTTTGAGGGAGAGACAAAGAGAAGAGAAAAACTCAAAATGCAAGTATGTGTGTGTTATGAATGAACAAATGAATATAAGATGGATTATATAACCCAATGTTTACTTCACACACTAATAGTGTATGTATGTGTACCGAAAATGAGACAAGAGATCCAAAAGGGACCAAAATGATCCTCAAATCACAAGCTTACATGGTACAAGGTTGTTCCTTAATTGATGGAAGTTTGTCTAAGCATTTTATTTCAAAATTTTGGATCATATGCATGTATATGTATGTGTAACCGGTTATGATCAAGGCAAAAAGGGGGACCAAAATGGTCTCAACTATTTTAGGGAACTAGTGCTAGTTGATGAATTAATTTCCAAGCATGCATGCACAACAAAGTGTAGTTAAATTCCACGGATCACGTAAATAACGAAACGAGTAACGGCATTACGAAAAATTATGAAATTTTAAATATTGCTTAAAAACATAAAAACGTGGCTATTGCCAAAATACTACAACGTTTGGTGTCCCGGTTCGCTCCCGGTGACGATTTTCAGATAATAACGAAACAACTTCCCGGTTAAACGGTAAAGCTAAACGAAACATTTAAAAATTCAAATTTCTAGACGGAAACGGCTAATTTACTGAACGGAAATTCTCGGGTTGTCACATTCTTTCCTCGTTAAAGAAGCTTTGTCCTCAAAGCTTAGGACGCAACCTCTTCGGCGGGTGCAGAGTTGGTGAAAAGATGCGGGTATTTCTTTTGCATTTGGTCTTCACGCTCCCAGGTGAACTCAGGACCTCTCTTGGAGTTCCGGCGCACTTTGACAATCGGAATACGACTCTGCTTTAGACGCTTGACCTCGCGGTCCATAATCTCGATAGGTTCTTCGATGAAGTTCAGTTTGTCGTCCACTTGGATTTCATCCAACGGTATAGCAAGCGGTTCATCAGCCATGCATTTCTTCAATTTTGAGATGATAGGTACTATGCACTCTACTCAACTTCTCTGGAAGTTCTATGAACTCTACTCAACTTCTCTACTCAACTTCTCTGGAAGTTCTAGATGATAGGCAACGGTTCCTACTTTGGAAATGATCTTAAAAAGGTCTATATAACGAGGGTTCAACTTTCCCCGTTTGCCAAAACGTATTACTCCTTTCCAAGGAGATACTTTCAACATGACCTTATCTCCTACTTGAAACTCAAGAGGTTTTCGTCTTACATCGGCATAGCTCTTTTGACGATCATGGGCGGCTTGGATATGGCTCTTGATTTGAACTATTCTCTCGGTTGTCTCGTGGATGATCTCTGGGCCAGTGAGCTGACTGTCCCCAACTTTAGCCCAGCAGATGGGTGATCGACACTTGCGCCCATACAACGCCTCAAACGGAGCATCCTTAATGCTGGTATGGTAACTATTGTTATACGAAAATTCTACCAACGGTAAGTGTTTATCCCAACCTTTTCCAAAGTCGAGTACACAGGCACGTAACATATCCTCTAACGTTTGAATGGTTATCTCACTCTGACCATCGGTCTCTGGATGGTAGGTTGTACTCATATCTAATCGAGTACCTAAGGCTTTATGTAGAGACTTCCAAAAATGTAAAGTAAATTTTCCATCGCGGTCAAAGATGATCGAAACCGGTACTCCATGCTTTGAGACTACTTCCTTCAAGTATTATCTCGTCAATTTTTCTAACGTGTCATCTTCTCTCATAGGCAAGAAATGAGCAGATTTAGTAAGACGATCAACGATTACCCAAATCGTGTCTTGCCTAGCCGTTGTCCTCGGCAGTTTAGTCACAAAGTCCATTGTTATGTTCTCCCATTTTCCATTGTGGGATCTCTGGTTGAACCAACAAACCAGATGGTTTCTGATATTCTATCTTAACCTTTGCACATGTTAAACACTTGCTGACATAAGTGGCAATTTCTGCTTTCATGTTAGGCCACCAATATAACTTCTTCAAGTCCTGATACATCTTATCCGATCCAGGGTGGATGGAATACTTCGACTTATGCGACTCATGCATAATCAAGGCCCTCAAATCACCAAGACACGGAATCCAACTTCGATTGTTTAAGCATAACGTTCCGTCAGCGCGAGGTTCTAACTTGTTAATCATGCCACGCAAATCTTCGTTGATGAAGTTCTCTTCCTTTCTGGCTTCCGATTGAGCACTCAAAATCTGCTTAGGAAGGTTTAACCCTATAGTCATAACCAAGGCTCGAACTCGTAGCGGCTTGCTTCTTTCCTTTCGACTCAGGGCATCAGCCACCACGTTCGCCTTTCCTGGATGATATCGGATCTCACAGTCGTAGTCGCTCAACAATTCTAACCAACGTCTTTGCCTCATATTCAGCTCCTTCTGGTCGAGAATGTGTTGCAAACTCTTATGATCAGTGAACACAACGCACTTGGTACCGTACAGATAATGTCTCCACATTTTCAGGGCAAACACTACTGCACCAAGCTCTAGGTCGTGTGTGGTATAGTTCTTCTCGTGAACCTTGAGTTGGCGGGATGCGTAAGCTATGACCTTCTCTCTCTGCATCAAAACCGCGCCCAACCCTTTATGCGAAGCATCGCAATATACCACGAAGTTCTCACTTCCCTCTGGTAAAGCCAAAATCGGCGCACTACACAACTTTTGCTTCAACAACTGGAATGCAGCTTCTGCCTTTTCTCCCCATTCAAACTTCACGCTTTTCTGAGTCAACTTTGTCATAGGTCTAGCGATTTTTGAAAAGCCTTCGATAAATCGTCGGTAGTAACCGGCCAAACCTAGAAATTGACGAATCTCGGTGGGTGTCTTGGGTGACGCCCAATCTTTGATTGCCTCAATCTTCGCAGGATCAACGTGAATGCCTTCACTATCAATCACGTGACCAAGAAATTGTACCTTCGACAGCCAAAACTCACACTTTGAGAACTTGGCGTACAATTCTTCCTTCTTCAATAAATTCAAGATCAACTTAAGATGTCCTTCATGCTCCTTTATGCTTTAGGAGTAATCAAAATATCATCGATGAATACAATCACGAATCTATCTAGATATGGTTTGCACACCCTATTCATCAAGTCATGAATACTGCCGGTGCATTAGTCAAACCAAACGGCATTACTTGAAACTCGTAGTGACCATAGCGGGTCCTAAATGTTGTCTTGAAAATTGTCTCCTCACGAACTCTGAGTTGATGATAGCCAGATATCAGGTCGATCTTAAAGTAGACTCTTGACCCTTGTAATTGATCAAACAAATCGTCGATCCTCGGAAGTGGGTATCGGTTCTTCACAGTAAGCTTGTTCAGTTCACGATAGTGTGTTTTGTCTTTTAGTGTATTTCGTCTTTTAGTGTATTTCGTCCTTTAGTATGTTCCGTCTTTTAGTGTCCCGACACATCAACGTTGACTCAATAACTAAAAATGTTGACCTAAACTCGACACTTACGTTTTTCTACATTTTATCATAAGTTTGATAATAAAAGTATATTTTCGACGCTTTTATAAAGTTTACGAAATTTCGGCATGACCTTTCTAAAAATATCGACTTTCCATTTTTATCAACCTCGACTCGTGAAAATATCCGTTTTACAAAGTACATCTTTTATTGACTCGAAAGCATATCCGATCTATTTTCGACAACACCTCAAATATCGCAACAAATCCGTTCTAAACCTAAACCTCTTCGACATTCAATTTACGCTTCCAACAAATCCAACATCTAACTTAATCTCTTCGCCAACAATATTTAAACTTAATATACGATAAATCTTAAATAAATGATATAGCCGTAGTGATAACAATATATATATCAAAATAGTCACAACGAATTTTTATGCACAAAAGTACAACTACTTTTTATGTTCTTCCATTTATAAACAAAAATATTAAACTTAGAGACTTGAAATTTTATAGAAAAATATATAATAATTTTTACAACGATCCGCTTTGTACACCTTGTTCGGAATGATCATACGAATGCAAAAGTACAACTTATTTATGAAAAAGTAAAGATGACTTACAAAGGAAACACGATGAAAGGTGAATAGAAACTAAGAACAACCTAATCGTTGTTTTATAAAATACCCGGATAAAATAACAATCAACACGAACAATATATCTTTGAGTGGATGATCAAAGATTAAAAATAAATGGGTTTGTGTGTGTTTGGTGTTTCGTGGGTTTGAGGGAACAAAGGAAAAAGAAAAACTCAAATGCCCAGTAATGTGTGTGTATGAAGAACAAATGAATATTGAATGGATGTATATATACACTATTTTACTTCACCACCCTAATAGAGTGTGTGTGGTACCAAAAATAAGTACAAGAGAGCCAAAAAGGGGACCAAAATGATTCCTGAAACACAAGAGAGTTATACTAGTCCTTTCCTCTAACCATTGCTAGCTTGACTAGTGCTTTGATTTCAATTTTGAATCCTATGCTAACATGCATTTGGTAACCGGATTAGAATAAGGCCCAAAAGGGGACCAAAAATAATTTCTCCCACATGCTAGGATTCGTGATAAATTAAAGTCAGTTTGTGAATTTTGAAAGCATTTTAGTATTCGAGAGTATTAGAATGAACTTGATGTAGTCGAATACGCTTATATAGGTAAAAAATAAACCTATAATAGTAGGAAACTATTTAATAGTAGGAAACTGTTTATTGACCAAGAATTTCGCTCAGCAGTTGTAAATCTAACGGTAACCCAACAGTACTAACTTTGGCTCAGCAGTACTAACTTTTGCCTAGCAGTACTAACTTTCGCCCAACAGTACCAAATCCTGCCTAGCAGCATTAACTTTACAACTACCAGTTTTAGTTCCAAATTCATCATTAATACCATCTTCAAACCACACCAATCATAAATCTAACAAACACATCTTCAGAGATTAAGTAATCCAATGTTAGCAATCAGAAAGTTAAACCTGCTAACATCAAATGCCTTTGTGAGTAGATCAGCAACATTGTAATCTGTATGTATCTTAATTACTTGAATGAGCCTCTTCTCATAAGAATCTCTGATGAAATTGTGCCTTATTCCAATGTGCTTGGTTTTAGAATGAAACACTGGATTCTTCACAATACAAATGGTGCTTTTATTATCAATGTAAATCTTGGTGTTTATGAAGTTGAACCCATAATCAAGCATTTGATTTTGAATCCATAACACATGTCCACAGCAATTAGAAGTAGCAACATACTCTGCTTTAGTAGTGGAGTTGGCAACTATAGTTTGCTTTTTACATTGCCATGAAATCAACCTTTTGCCAAGAAATTGACAACCTCCTGTTGTGGATTTCCTGTCAAGGCTAGCTCCAGCATAAACACTGTCAGAAAATGCTTCCAAGTCAAATGATGAATCTCTAGGATACCAAAGGCCTAATTTAGGCTGACCTTTCAAGTATCTAAAGATCCTCTTCACTACATGAATATGTGAGACTTTAGGAGTAACTTGGAACCTTGCACAAGCACAAATAGCAAACATTATCTTAGGCCTAGAAGCTGTCAAGTACATCAATGATCCAATCATTGATATGTATAAATGAACATCCACATCCCCAGCTTCTTTATCCTTGAGCAATGCCTTGTTAGTCTCTATTGGAGTACTTGTTGTCTTCACTGTGACAAAATCAAACTTCTTCAATATATCAACCACATACTTGTCTTGGCTGATGAAGATTCCATCATCTTTCTGCTTTACCTGCATCCTTAAGAAGAAACTAAGCTCCCCTATAGAACTCATCTAGAATCTCTTGTGCATCATCTGCTCAAACTAAACACATAAAGACTTCTTTGTAGACCTAAAGATGATGTCATTAACATACACTTGCACTACCAGGATATCACCTTTATCCTTCTTGATGAATAGATTCTTATCTATAGTACCTCTCCTAAATCCATTTTCCAATAAGTAAGTAGACAAGGTCTCATACCAGGCTCTAAGAGCTTGATGTAGACCATATAAAGCTTTTTCTACCTTATAAACTTTGTTAGGGAACTGTGGATCTTCAAAACCAAGAGGTTGGCACACATACACCTCCTCTTCAATAGTACCATATAAAAAGGCACTCTTCACATCCATCTGGTACATAATAAACCCCATAAATGATGCATAGGACAAAAATAACCTGATTGCTTCTATCCTAGCAACAGGAGCAAAAACCTCATCATAATCAATTCCTTCTTCTTAGGTGTAACCTTGTGCAACCAGTCTTGCCTTGTTTCTAACTACTATCCATCTCTCATCTTTCTTGTTTCTATAGACCCATTTTGTTCTAATGGCATGCTTGCCTTTGGGTAAATCAACTAATCTCCAAACCTTCTGCAATCTAAATTGTAGCAACTCATCTTGCATTGCCTCTATCAGCTTAGATCTGCTAAGGCTTGTGTCACCTTCTTAGGTTCTATTTATGAGAGAAAATAGGCAAATAAATAGTTTTGATAATCTTTATGGTTGGTTATTCTATGCTTGTTAATGTGTCTGACCATAACATGTTCTTTAGAAATCTTGGTCATCCTCCTTGTTTGAGTAGCTGAAGTTATGTTTCCAATGATCTGGTCTTTAGGATGATCCTTGTATATTTTGGTTGTGGGAATAGAACTGACATTCATGGTTGTTTCCAAGTTGTTGAGGTTAGCCTCTACACCCACATCTTCATCATCATATGCACCACTAAAGATACCAATATTTAGAAGATCAGCAGTATCCTCCAAATCAGACATAAGATGATCAGTTGGAAGATCATCAATATTATCAAAACTTTGCCCAACAGCACTTACAGATGGACTAACGGTAGAAACTCTGTTAGTACTGGTGGCATAACCTTCCTTCTGTTGAACAAGCAAAATATCCAATTCAGCTCTAAAATCTGGCACATTCTGGTTACCTTATTTATTTGAAGCTCCTTCTTCCTTCTTTTGACCATTTCTTTTACCCTTATTTGCTGGTTTTTCATTAGTCTTTTTACCAGCATCATCAGCAACTGCATCCTCTGAGCTTTGTGGACTATCATAAAGTAATGGTAGTAGAATATATTGTTGAGTAGGTACTGCATCAACATTATCCTTGATACCTGCATTCTTATTAGTTTGATTCCCTGCAGTAACTGGCTCATAATTCATAGAGTTTGTTAGTAAATCAATATCAAAGAGCCAATCTGGTCCACTCCCTGCAACATTGGGTTTGTTTTCAAGAAAGGTTATGTGCAGGTTCTCCTCTACTTTCCTAGTTCTAGTGTTAAATACCCTAAAAGCCTTGCTTTTTATAGAGTATCCAACCAAGAACCCCTCATCAGCCTTCCCATCAAATTTGCCTAGGGGATCTAAGGTATTAAGAATGGTTACAAGACACCCAAAAGGTCTCATAAAACTTATACTAGGTGGTCTACCATGTAATAGTTCATAAGGTGTCTTGTTGTGAGGCTTGGTCACTAAAACCCTATTCTGAACATAGCAAGCAGTATTAACTGCTTCAACCTAAAATGTAGTAGGTAAGAGTGAATCTGCTAGCATAGTCCTAGCTGCCTCTATTAGTGTCCTATTCTTTCTTTCAGCAACTCTATTTTGTTGTGGAGTTCTGGCAACACTGAATTCCCTCTTAATCCCTTTCATCCCACAGAACTGATTCATGTCATTATTTTTAAATTCAGTTCCATTGTCACATCTGATGATTTTAACCTTATGATTTATTTGGTTTTCAATGCCAGTTATAAAAGTTTTAAGGATCCCACTAGTCTCATCCTTAGTGGCCAAAAAGAAAACCCAACTAAACCTACTAAAGTCATCAGTGACAACAAGGCAATATGTCTTGTGATTGATACTCCTTACAGATGTTGGTCCAAATAAGTCCATATGCAACATTTGTAAGGGTTGGCTGATAGAGCTCACAAGCTTGGTCTTACAAGAGGCTTTGTGTTGCTTTCCCTTCTGACAAGCAACACAAGTATGGTCATTTTCAAAAAGCTTTGAAGGCAACTATTTATAGAGTATCCAACAAAGAACCCCTCATCAGCCTTCCCATCAAATTTTGTCTAGGGGATCGAAGTATAAGGAATGGTCACAGAAACAGAACACCCTAAAGGGTCTCTTAAAGCTTATAATAGGTGGTTCAGGGGGTTTTTACCATGTAATAGTTCATAAGGTGTCTTGTTGTGAGGCTTGATCACTAAAACTCTATTATGAACATAGCAAGCAGTATTAACTGCTTCGGCCCAAAATGTAATAGGTAAGAGTGAATCTGCTAGCATAGTCTTAGATGCCTCTATTAGTGTCCTATTCTTTCTTTCAGCAACTTTATTTTGTTGTGGAGTTCCGGCAACACTAAATTCCCTCTTAATCCCTTTCATCCCACAGTATAACTGATTCATGTCATTATTTTTAAACTCAGTTCTATATGTCAATCTGATGATTTTTAACCTTTGATTTATTTGGTTTTTCTATGGAGTTATAAAATTTTAAGGATCCAACTTGTCTCTTCTTTAGTTGCAAAAAAAGAAAACCAAACTAAACCTACTATAGTCATCAGTGACAACAAGGCAATATGTCTTGTGATTATACTCCTTACAGATGTTGGCCCAAATAAGTCCATATGCAACATTTGTAAGGGTTGGCTGATAGAGCTCACAAGCTTGGATTTACAAGAGGCGTGTGTTGTTTCTTTCTGACAAAGCAACACATGTAAGGCATTTCTTCAAAAATTTTGAAGGCATAACCTCTTACAGGTTTCCCTCACAAGTTTCGTTTATAGTTTTAAACGTTTATATTGACCCAAGTCTCCTATGCCATAAATTAGACTCATCTATTGTAGCCTTTGTAAATAAACAAGTCAAACCTCCTGAGGAACAACATCTTTAGTTAAAACTGTAATGTTGTCAATGGTATTGGGAACTTTAAACAGACTTGACTTTCATCAAGTAGCTTAAAGTTCAGGAGATAGAACAAGACATTCAGTCTTAGTGAACGGTACACTTGTTTTTTCTTCTGAATTCATTCCGTGAGACAGAGAAAAGATTAAACTTAAGTTCATTTACAAAAGTAAACATCTTCAAGTTCTAATTTTACCAGTCTAATTTTACCTTTGCGAGTAAATTTTACCTCCTTTTAGGACTTCCTCCAAATGCAACAAAGTACCACCTTCATTTTTCTTGTTATCTGTAAGGAGGACTGTTATCCAGTAATTATGACTAGAGCATCCACTGTCAAAAATCCCTTGATCCTGTAAAGTATATTGTGGATTACCCTGCACTCAAAATAAGAGAATTAGTTTCTTTTGGGGACCCAATCCATTGCTGACTTGAGTCTGCCTTGTAGATCAACATACTCAAATCTTTTAAGCATGTATGATCCACTGTCTTTGGAGATATGGTCAATAACATTTCTAGTTGGTCTCCAAATCCAGCATGCTGAGGACTTAACAATATTTTCCCCATTTCCCTCAGCAGCACTAACTATGTTTTGGTCCCGTAGTAGTTACAGTGTTTACATTAAGCAGTGTTAACTTTTTATTTAATATTTATTAGTTTTAGCTGCTGATTTTTGGTTAAAAGCCCTTCTTACCGGTGAATGTGATTTGAAATAAGAATATGTTGTGGGTAATGCATCCTTCACTTTTGGTTTAGGGGCAGCAGTATTAACAGGCCTGGCAGTACTAATTGATGATGCTGCTCTTGGAGAGTTTTGCTTAGCAGCATTAACCGACACTTGTCCTGATTTTGTTGCAACTGCTGTTGGAACAAAATTCCTTTTAGGATGTGGGTGAGTCAATTTATTTTGGTGGTTCACCCTCTGAGCATTGTTCCATACTGATCTAACTTCTCTTTGATCAGTAACCCTTCCCTTATTATTCAACATTGTTTTTTCTACCATTTTATTGTCATGAAAATCACAGTCTTTAATTAAATGGTTGAAACTTCCACATACAAAACAAGCTTTCTTTATAAACTCAAAACCATTCCCTAGTTTCTGAGTCATCATCCCATTCCAGTTTCTTCTATTATCCCTAGGACTTTGACTTTTTCTGGGATACTCTACTTACCTATGTGTGTTTTCCTTATTAACAGATTTCACATTCTTACCAGATTTGACAAAATTGATTTTTGTAAACTTTGATTTTGTCTGATCAGATTTAGGTCTAAACACACTATATTATACTATCATGTTCCCATTCTTCAATGATAGGAGCACTAAGCCTAACAGTTTTAGGCTTTTCTATAATATCATTACTAGTCTTAGATATACTAGTTTCAGTTTCAGGCACACTAGTAGTGGTCTTTCTCACTGCAGACTGAAAAACTGATTCATCTAACCCAACAAAAGATAAGTCAGGTCTTGGGGGCATGTAGTTCCCAATGTAGGGAGGGGGAACTGCATGAAACCCTTCACCTGTTTTGAATCTATCATTTACTGGACTATCATCCACATTACTTTCTCTACTGTTAAACACACTATGAAATATTTTTCTCTCATTCATATGACTATCATAACCAAGACCAGTTTTGTCTTTAGCACTTATTTGACTATTAATTAGTTTAGTTAGATTCTTTGATGATTCTTTAAAATTTTCTATTTTAAGTTTCAAATCATCTTTCTCTTTTAAAGCTTCTTCTAACTGATTTTTAGGTCCTGATAGAAAAGAATTATCTTTAACTTGGACCCATTTTTCAATTCATTTAAAAAATGCAATACTTTCTTCATAAGAAGCTTCATTCTTTTCATGAACAACTATCCTAGCTTCTAATGATTCTAATCCCATTTGATAACCTATTATCTCTAGATTAGATTTATTAAGAGCTTCCACGTGTTGATCATATGTTTTATGAAGAGATTCTTCTGATTTTAAAACAATCTTTGAGCAAAAAAAAGTTTTTTTTTTTATGTACCTCAGAGTCTGAACTTGAATGAACTTGATGTAACCTTGAGAATGTATAGGGCCATTAGAGCAAGTTTGTGATGCCTTCTTCAGCCTGAAAGATCCAATCATAACCACATATCACATCTTGAACAACCAAGGCATTAGTAGTAGATGTGTCCACTGGTGCATTCCTTCTTGGATCATCTCTATTTCTATTCCCCTGATTCCTTGGTGCCCTGCATTCTCTCGCAAAATGACCTCTCCTATGGCAGTTGTAGCATTCAACCTTTGTCCTGTCAAAGCCAACAGTCTCTTTACCATTTAAATCCAGCTTTCTTCCTGTTTTCTTTATGAACCTCTTAACTCTCATGGTAAGCATTGCCACTTGCCATTTGAGATCCATTTCTTCAAGATCATTACCATGAATCTGTTCCAAATCTTCATTCTCCAACTGTGAGGCATTGGATTGGTTAGCAAAGAAATAAAACATAACATCATCAACATATGACGCAGTAGAAGCTTGATCCTTAGTACTAGCAGGAGAAACACTATGAGCAGTATTAATTGTCTCATTAGTGTTTCTAGAGTTACCAGAGGAGACAAAAGCCACATTTTGAGAATTTGAGTTTGAACTTGTTTGGCCTTTGATCTCAGATTCATACACCTTCAGATTATTATACAAATCATCCATGCTCAATGTGTCTAAATCAGATTTGTTTCTCATGATTAAAGCAATATTGTTCCAAGTTGATGGTAAACTTCTTAACAACTTCAGATTTGCATCCTCATGAGAGATAACTTCACCATGGATTTCAAGTTGACTGATGAGCTTTTGAAACCTATCATAGGTTTTATCCAGTCCTTCTTGACTTGATGCAGCAAAGTTTTCATAATTCTGTTTGAGAATGGCCTTCTGCATCTTCTTTGATTCCTTGTTGCCTTCAAACCTATTCTTGATTGCTTCCCATAAGGACTTTGCATCCTTGCAGGCATGAAACTTCAGTAGGTGCTCATCAGGAATAAATAGCATAAGAGTGCTTTTTGCTTTTAGCTTATTTTTTCTTGCTAGCTTTTGTTCAGCAGTTTTAGGAGGAATAGGACCTTCAACACCAGCACTAGCTGATGCAATTGGTGAAACTGAATCACCATTTACTATTACCTCCCAAAGGGCATGATCAGTGAAAGTAAGGTATTGTTCCATAGATCATACTCCCTAGTTTTGAGTACTGGAAGTTTTAGTGCAGACACCGTTTGGGTAGTTTCTGATTGTGACTCCATATTTTCTTTGGCTAACAGATCTTGAGTAGAGTTAGAGTTCTTATTCAAAGTTTCTCAACAAGCTCTGATACCACTTGTTGGTCCATTTTGAACAGATCTTACTTAGCTTGTTAAAGCTTAGTTGTGTTGGATAGATCCAAGACAACTATAATAGAAACTAAGATTGTGAATACTACAAACTATGCGAAAACTAGTTTGTAATACTAAGAAGAACAATAAAACAGTAAAACAAGATCTTGCTAAACTTTCAATATATTGAACACAATCAAAACTACAGAATAACCTTGTAACTATGAATACTAACTATGAGAAATGACTTCTAGATCTATATGTTTAACTATGCCTTAGGGTTTCTTTTATACACCAAGAAACCCTAATGAGCTTACAAAACACGTCTACTGATAATGCATATCTATTCCTAATATATCTCATGCATATCACATAAGCATTACTAATCTATTTATACTAACAGTACTAAATATATAACTAACAGTACTAATAAACTGACAGTACTAACACTTTGTACTGACAGCACTAACTATTATACTAACAGTACTAATGACTTGGAATGTTTTCTCTAATCTTCAGCAGCAGCACAAACTTGAACCAGCAGCATTAAGTTGTAGAAGCCTCTAATTCCCAACAAGCACCTTTAACATCATTTACAAAAGATCTTTTATAACTCGCTATCTTAGATATCGTCTATTAACCAAAAAAAGTACAGTCGTATTACTAACGCGTTATAAAATATCTAGGCAAGTAGTACATTATTGGCATAATATAGGTAGTCAAGTTGAGGTGACCTTTTTAAGGTCAAGTCTTTTTCTATGTATCAGGAAACATGGGAACATGGACATGACCCATTTCATTTATATTTTTTTTGCACTTTCTGTGTGGTTTCTTGTCAACACTATGTATTTATGATGTCATAAATTTAAGTTGCAATAGTCATGTTCTTTCGGATAATACTGATTGTTTCAAGCAGTTTAATATTACATTCATCGTCTGTCATTAATCTTGAGTTTACAGAACAGAAAACTGAAAAAAGAAAGATTCTTCTTGACACGAATTTGTAGCAATAAG
>BQNB010063538.1:0-35647 GCA_026074375.1 Tanacetum coccineum | reverse complement strand
TTAATGAATATATCTGCCAGCTGATATGAAGTCTTGACAAAGTAGAGTTCAACAATCTTATTTTCAACTTGTTCCTTGATAAAATGGTATCTGACACCAATGTGTTTCGTCCTAGAGTGTTGCAAGGAGTTGCAAGATAAGGCAATGGCGCTCTTTGAGTCGCAGTACAAAGGAATCTTGTTGTAGTCAAATCCATAGTCAGTTAACTGTGACCACATCCATAGGATTTGTGCACAACAACCGGAGAAGGAGACATATTCAGCTTCAGTTGTGGATATTGCAGTACACTTTTGCTTTTTAGACGACCAGCTTACTAGCTTTTCACCCAAAAACTGTACATTTCCCGATGTACTTTTCCTTGAGTCTTGGCAATCTGTATGGTTAGCATCTGCAAAAGCTATTAAATCAAATCCGGTGTCCTTCGGATACTAAAGACCCATATTAATGGTTCCTTTGATATATCAAAAGACCCGTTTAACCATAGTTAAGTGCTTTTTGGTACGCTTTGCCTGATACCGAGCACACATGCAGACGACAAACACTAGGTCAGGGCGACTGGCTGTGAGGTACATTAAGGAGCCGACCATGCCTCGATAACGAGTTGGGTCAACTGGAGTCCCATTTGGATCCTCATCCAGTATGAACCTTTCCACCATGGGAATGTTAACAGGATCACATTGGTCTAAACCATATTTCTTAAGCATTTCAAGAGCATATTTAGATTGGTTTATGAAGATGCCTAAAGTCCAAGAAAAAAAATACATTTATCCCATCATTCACATCTTAAATTGTTTGCTCATTTGATCTGCAAATTTATCACAGAAACTAGGATTTGTGGAGGCAAACATGATGTCATCGACATAAATTTATACAAATACTATGTGCTCTCCTTCCTTCCGTGTGAACAAAGTCGGATCAACTACACCTTTGATGAACTTTTGAGATAGCAAGAACTTGGACAGCAAGTCATATAAAGCCTTTGGCGCTTGTTTCAGTCCATACAATGCCTTCTTTAGACGGAAAACATGTGTTGGATGATCTTGATCAACAAATCCTTTAGGTTGATTGCTGTATACTCCTTCTTTGAGAATACCATTGAGAAAAGCAGTTTTCACGTCCATCTAAAATACAATCATGTTCTTGTGAGCAGCATAGGTGACAAAGATACAAATGGCTTTGCTACAAGCAACCAGTGCAAATGATTCTTCGTAATCTATCCCCTCTTCCTGACGAAAACCATTAGCAACTAATCTAGCCTTGTTTTTCAGCACCCTGCCATATTCATCAAGTTTCACTTTGAAGATCCACTTTAGGTTGATGAGCATAACATTGGATGGTCTTGGTACTAATTCCCACACTTCAAGTCGTTAAAACTCATGAATTTATTCTTGCATGGCTTTAATCCAGATGGATTCTTTCATGGCTTCTTTATAGTTCTTGGGCTTGAATTTTGTTATAAAGGCGTAAAAATAGCACCATAAAGCATCAGTAGCAAGTTGACGTCTTGTTGAAATAAGTTTAGATAGATTGCCGATGATTGTCATTAACGGATGATCATTTGTCTATCTTCTGGTGTTGATTTGAGGTTGTTAGGAGGTGTGCATGTTTGAAGTGCCTACAATCCTTGATGATGACTCAGCTGAGCTAGTTTCTAGAGGAGCAAATGGATTTTTAAAGGTGTCATTGTCAAACTCTACTTCTTCTTATTTGGTTCTTCAACATTTGTAGAATTGATTGGAGGAGATGTTGATTCATTGTTTAGTGAAGTACTTGAAGAGGGAGCATCTTGATCAATAGTTGTAGAGGAAGACGCTCTGGCTGTATCTGGTGGAGGTAGAGTTGCAACAGAAATTGTTGTAGGATACAGCACTTAGAGGTTTGAAGTATTCATCAAACATTGGTTGAAATAACAAATCCCAATCAGTCTTTGTTAGAGGTTTAGTTGATGTTAAAGTAGTCTAGTTTAGCACGAGTCCTGAACTAATGTGTCCAGAAGTCAACCCTTGAAGTTTGGGTCCTGAACCATGTTGTTCAAAAGCCATTTGGGTAAGTTCATCAAATTATACGTTCATTGTTTCCATTATCAGTCTGGTCCTTTAGATGTAGATGCAGTAAGCCTTTTTGGATGGTGAATAACCAATGAAGATTCCAATGTAAGGCTGTAGTTTACCAAGATCCTCAAAATCGTTTGTTGGATAACATAATGCACCAAAAACGTGAAGATACTTGAGTTATGGTTTGCGATCTCTAAGCAATTCATATGGAGTCTTATTGTAGCGAGGATTAATAAGGGAGCGGTTTTGAGTATAACATGCAGTAGCTACAGCTTCAGTCCATAAGAAAAACAGAGATTTAGAGAATATAAGCATGCTCCTTGCAGCCTCTACCAATGTACGGTTATGCCTTTCAACTACACTGTTTTGTTGTGGAGTACGTGCAATGGATATGTGATGAGTAATTCCAACATTCTCCATATAATTCCGTAGTGTCTGATTGATAAACTATGTACCGTTTTCGGTACGAAGATATCTTACTGTTGCTTTAAGACTGACTTGAGCTTGTTTCAAAAATTTAATAATAATCTTTGGAGCTTCATCTTTTGTCCCCAAAAACTTCACCCAAGTAAACCGAGAATAATCATCAACAATGACAAGAATATATCTTTTCCCATTTATACTTGCCACCCACACAGGTCCACACAAATCCATATGCAGCATTGAAGTTTATCATTTGTACTTGGTTCAGGCTTGTATGGATGGGGTTCTTTCTTGCTTTTACCCATTTGACACGCTGAGCACAAGTGATCTTTTGTATACTTTAATTTGGGTAAACCTTTAACAAGACCTTGTTTAGCAAGTTGATGTATGGTGTCGAAGTTTAAGTGAGACAAACGACGGTGCCACAACCATGATTTTGTCTTTAAGGCTTTGGAGAGTAAACAAATTGGAGAAGACTTCATCATTTCATCTATTGAGATTGTGTAAAGATTAGAACCACAAGATCCTGAGAGTAGATCAACACTTTCCAAGTTACGTACGAAACATGTGTGTTTTTTGAATGCTACTTCAAGATCCGAATCACAAAATTACTCAACGAAGAATAGGTTATGACCAAGACCTTCTGCATAGTAAACTCGTGAAATTGTAATATTTCCAATCTATAGATCTTCATATCCCATAATTAGTCGCAAAGTGGACATATGCCAAATCGGACCAAACCAATAAACTTGGAAACAAATTGATGAGGCTTGTCACGATGTCGAGTCATTGTGCTTGAACAACCAGAATCAAAATACCAAGAACGATTTCACAATCTATACAAAATAGAACAAGTAAAACTATTTACAAAAGTCTGGACCCTAACTTTGCTTGGGTTCCTGATTGTTAAGAATTATGTTGACCCTAGATAGTCAATCTTCCAGGGTTGAAGTTCCTCATTAATAACCAAAAGTCATGAAATGAATGATAAATTTTCAAAGTTTAAGAATGACTAGAGAGAGATTCCCTAGCTTGGCAAGATCTAAGACTGGTTTTAGTACAAGTTCATCAACTGGAATTACCTGTGGTTATAAAAAATTGCCATGAGGTGCAACTATGTAGACGGTTTCCTAGAAGGAGGACACTGTTTTTCCTACCAGTTTTAATTGTCCTACCATTAGGAATCCATTTAAGACCTACAATTTAAAGATCCGACTCTGTTTGGTTTCTATTCAATCTATTTTTCTTTTGTTTAACGAGATGTGGCCTATTTAATTTTTTTGCACATCTTTGAGGTATTTGATGTGTTTTGAAAGCTTTAAATTTATATGACTGAGATTACCGGTTTTTAGATGGAAACACACGGGTCAAAGTATAACCACGTATGTAGTACAATCTTTTAGGTAAGACCAGGTCGTCTACAGGGATTTGTGTAGTGCTTGAATAATCAGATTAAAAATAAAAAAAAAAAAAAAAATTTTAACAAAGGTGAAATAAACTGAATTTAATTCAATAATGATAAAGATGACTACTCGGATAATTTCATATAATTCATAAGCAATGGTGATAGTTACGATCTTAGACTTAGGACTTTAATTTATAACAAGTATTTTCTCGTCAGAAAATGTTTTCACAAATTAACTTTTTTAACTTAAGACTTATATTCAATTAACTCGATTAAATGTGTCACTCTAATAATCCAATTACTATTAATCAATCTATTTTTGTATATCAAATAACGTAAATGGATTCTCGTCACATGCCGATAAAGATCTATAGACAAATCTTTAAAAACTAAAATAGATCACAACGGTTCTTTTGACCAGACCGGTAAGGTAATATAACAAAAATGATAATCAAAGTTGATAAGATTAGATACGATAGGATTATAACATAAGCTTAAGATTAACAAGATCGAAATTATACCAAACGCTTATTCATTATATTATTTTCACCGAGTAGTCATGAGAGATTTAGCCTCTCATGGCTATGATGTTCATAACAAGAAACATACTATATCCGGGTAAGAATATGGATCTAAATTCTCCCCGTAACAAGTATAGAATCGAAGTACAACCTTTTATTCTTACAAATCTATAATACTCTTCTTCGTTCTTCATGGTTTGATCTTTAATCTTCAAAGGTTTATGGTGTTTTTGGAATGAAAGATTGGAGATATGATGAATTGGTTGTGTGTGAGATAAATGGAATGAAGTGAGTAAGTATGAGATATTCTAAATGTGTGTGAAATTCGGCTTTATTTATAGGCTAAGTTTGAGGTCGAAGCGTGGCGCACACAAAAGATTGTGCAGCGCACTTAGGGTGTTAATGCGAGGGGAATTTAATTTTAATTGAGAAGTGCGGCGCACAAGAAATATTGTGCGGCGTACTTGGTGATTAAATGCGTCTTCATTTAATTGACTTTAATTCTTGAATTTGCTTGGAAGTGTGGCACACTTAGGGAAAGTGCGGCGTAGTTGTGTCTTTTTCAGCCTTGAGTCTTTTTCTTTTCTTCTAACTTGCTTTCCAATAATAAAAAACACTTGAACTTTATTTCTTTTGAGCTCGGGATGACTACAAGTGAACCTTCACATAATTTATGCTATTAAGTATCGAAAGTTCACGAGAAATAATAAAATATATATAAATAACGCCGCTAAAAACATGTATAATTTAGGCGTTATCAAATCCCTCCACACTTAGCTGTTGCTTGCACTCAAGCAATATAAAGCGAGAAAAACAAGATCATTTATCGTGACGTGGAGAAATTTTTTGATTTTACAAGTGTTTACTGGTTTAGTTAACTTTTCAAGCATAGAAACAATACAGAGCACCTCCCAAGGAAATGTGATTGATTTTTAATTCACTCGAGCTACTCAGATATGGTTTATAATTGTGAAGTCACTCAGATGCGTAGACATAATCTAGACAACTACCATAGGCTTGTACTTGACACATAAACATGACCGAAGGGCGAAACTTGATACCGATGAGGGAGAATAGCATACACAGATCTCTTGTGCCAAACTTAAGCCTTGAAACTTTGAATTTTTATTTCTTCTTCTTTTCTTTTTTTATAATTGATAACCAAGGCTTGACACAGAACTTTATTTTGAGCAATTTTCTTCAATCTTTTGAACGTTAGCAATTAGCATTAAAAGGGAGTGCTGCAGGAACTTTCAGGATTTATTTCTCCTCATAACATATGATTTTGCCTATGAATTAATCTGGCTTCGGTCTAGTAAATGATGATCAAGCACAAGTTCTAGAGCTTTAAAAATTACCGGCTCACTCAAATATAATTTTCAACCAATACTATTGTTCCAGAATATGCAACAAATTACAAATACACAGCCGTAACGACGGATGAGACACTTGCAATTGCATTCAAACCTTAACTTGAACAAGTTAAAGGTATCAATTATCTTAGGTACCAAAGGTGGGTACCCGAATATATTCTCAGGCTTAAAATTCTCACAATTTAGTGGACTGGTTTTGTGCTAGTTATAGTGTGAATCCGGGTTGACTTCCCTTACTAAGAGCATTTTTTTATATTGAAAGCATTAATTTTTAAGATTTTTGATATTTGCATTAAAAAAATTTGGCAGGGCAAACATGGAGGGATATGATTAATTAATTTTTCTTATTTGGCTCCACTCCACACTTAAGTTGAACATTGTCATCAATGTGATAACTGATAAAGTAGAAAATAGGAAAAATTAAGGGAAAACGATACATCCCGGGGCATAGAGAAATGTAGCTTATGAGAAAGCTATCTTTGAGCATACTTCATAATTTTCCAGATTTAAGCTATAATACCTGCATAAAAGTAAACACACAAAAGCACACAAAAAGAAAATATTTTTGGGTTTTTTTAGAGAAAATGAATAAAGGAAATGAGTGGAGTTTTATAGAGGAGGGACTCCTCCACACTTAAGTAAAGCACGGGTTGCCTCCCGAGAAGCGCTTAATTTTTAAGAGAGTCGTTAGCTAGACTTCTGCTTTTGGAGTTCAGTCTTTTAGAAAGAAGAGAGTAACAGCTTCCCTTTGGTCATTATAATCTTCTTCTTCATGATATAACTTCAGTCGGTGGCCGTTAACAATAAATGTTTTTCTATCTTTTCCATATAGCTCAACATATCCGGATGGATATTGATTTTTTACTACGTGATGAGGTGTCATTTATACACTTTTTCGGGGCCGTTTAACCTCCTAAATCATGTGTTTATGCCCAAAATAGGTACTTAATTGTTCCTTTTCAGGTATTTTGCATTTAGAAGACATTTAGAAGAAATACGCGTGACCTGGGCTCATTTGGAGAAGAAACGAACAAGACTACAAACCTACACCAACATTGCTCAAGAATTTCTCCTTAGAAGCTGGAGACGGCGTCACAAATTACACGTGACGCCGTCACAACGATTTCCAACACGGTGTCACAAGATCTCAAGACGGCGTCAAATTGTACGACCTAGCCCATTATCTAGAATATTCTTGTTACGACGACGCCACGATTAAAACGCGACGTCGTCGCAGCGATTCTCCTATAAGTACAAATTTGATTTTGGGGTTTTAATTGTGTAACTTTAGAGTAAAAGAAAGGGACGAACCCTAGTTCGTTTAGCAGCTGTTAGGGATGATTTTAGGGCCTCAAAACCCTATTGTACTCTCTTCAATTCATGTTTTAATCAAGTAAGACTACCTTAATCATTCAATATATCTTGTGTGATTCTTATCTGTTCTTACTTTATCTTTAACATGCTTGGCTAAACCTTCTATTGTGTTTATTTATGATTGTATGAAACCTAGAATGTAGATCTTAGTGGTGTTGCTTCTTGTGATGGATATGCATGTTAGGTCTTACAAAACCAGCTTTTGTCTGTATCGCTGTTGACATGTCTAGGAAAACATAATTATGTAGAAAGGATACCATCGGGTAACAGTCTTCATACTACCTTGCCATTTATATTTTTGATCTACTCTTAATATATTTCAAATGCATTTAATATACTCTTAGGGGCCTTGTAATAGTCTTTATACTACCTTACTTGTGCGTTGCCTTAACGGAATATTAAATAGACGGCGGGTTCGTGTAATTCGTTTATGACTTAGGAAATAATTACATAGATCATCACAAGTGTGACAAAGCAACAACACTAGGAGAAGCAATCTAGGGAGTAATACATGATTAAATAAACATAGTCTTTTATTATATTGTTATCACCAGTAGTTTAGTTTATATTTAGTTTAATAGCTAAAACCAACCACTTCTCCAATATATGATTTTACCTACTTTCATAAAATATAAAAACACAAAAAGAATCTTCCCTCAACCCTTATAATTCTATTAGACCGTGATTAAGCCTTTCTAACCTATTACCTTAGAGAACGATAACAACCCCCCGAGTCTTGCCTATACTACTACTACAACGGTTAGGTACTCTGCCTAGGGAGTTGTAAAACTTCGTGTAGAAGTCTTACGACGAACGCATCAAGTTTTTGGCTCCGCTGCGTGGGGAATAGTTAGGTATTGATCATAGTTCAAATTAGTTCTACTTGCTTGAATCCTTTCAAGTAAGATTTAATTTCCGCATATTAGCTTTATTGTAGTCTATCTGCTCTTTGTGTTATTTGTTTCGTAACCCATTCTCATCAACCACAATGGGAGACGAGAATCCTATTCGTACTCTATGAGACTACTCCAAACCTAGCCACAAGGGCTACAAGAATACCATCAAGCTCCCCGTAGGGAACAACGTGGTACCTCTTCGATCCGACACTATCCGGTTGGTGCAAAATGGATGCTCATTCCACATAATTAGGTCCGAGGATCCAAACCAACACCTCTAGGATTTCCCTAAACTTGTGGACTCACTTGACCTTGACGGTGAAAATAGGGAAAGAACGCGCCTGCATTTATTTCAATTTTCCCTTCGCGATCAAGCTAGCAATTGGCTTGAACGTCTTCCAGCAGGATCTATCACCACATGTGTGGATCTTACTACCTGATTTCTTACTCAATTCTTTCCATCGGGAAGGACCGTAAAACTCCACAATGATATCCTGATGTTCCAACAACATCATGGAGAATCTCTATCCGAAGCATGGACTTATTTCAAGGACTTACTACAAAAACTCCCTCATCATGGCATCGATCGTTGGCTTCAAATCTAATTTTTTTACGATCATGTCTCCTTTCATCTCAAGTGCGAGACTGAAGCTTGATTTTCTAAGACTATACAAGCACTCATACATCATTCCTATGATAACCTAAGATGTTTTGAAGGGTTGGTTAAGCATTTGCAAGGTTTAATCAAGTTAATGCAAGATTAGTTTTATTAGATTAGGGTTTCTATGTTGTGAAAAGCTAATGTTAAAATATAAATAAGGGTTTAGAGCATATTTATCATCATCATACATCACTCTAAGGTTATCTAAAAGCCCTCATCTTTTCATAATCATGATTTTATGTGTATATGATGCTTATATAGTTAATCACCATTTAGGGAATGTTTTAACATGTAAAATGGAATTTTACTTGTGATTATGGTTTTGTACACTTTTACATATGTTATGTTTTTTTGGTGAATAACATGTAAAATGGATATATAAAGTGTTATACCATGATGGTTTAAGTATAAAAAGTATATATACAAATTTGGGGTTTTAAAGTTTACTTAATAAGTTACAAGTAATAGTGTTGTAAATGACTTGTTAAGAACTTGTGTCTTGAACATTTTGGACAATGAGGTACCTATTTGACACTAATATATGTAATACAAATATAAATATGGTATAAAAGGCATGTGGTAAGTTACTATTTGAACTTATATAAAACAACATAATAAACAAGTATAATCTTATTGATTTCAAAAGGGGCAGTTTTGGTTCGTGTATGGTGACAGACATTATGTTCTATAAAGATAGTACGTCTCATGACGATTCCAAAAAGGTAAGAAACTCAAAAAACCGATTAATAACGAAAAAGATACGTAGTTACAGTTTTTTACGATTATAACCGGAGTTTATAAAAGAATTTTTTAAAAAACATGTTATAAAAAATCTACAAACAGAATGTTTGATATTATTTATTTAAATCACATCATAATTTTTAGATGTTTCCAATAACAATAAGAAAACATACATTTTTTTCAATTTAAAAACGAAGGAATTATGAATTAACGCGAGGTTTATATATCTTAAAATGGTATAAAAATACTTTTATAAAAGTACTGGTCTATCATGAACATTGTTTTTTTAACCTCAAAATAAAATATAACTTCAATTACTAGATCGTGCTCCAAAAGAATTACTAAAAACAGGAGACTAAAACGAATAAAATACGGCTTTACGATAATTAAAGTTTAACAAAGTAATTTTATAAACCATGACAGTAAAAATTACTACTCATCAGCAGGACCCAAATTATAACCAAAGTGATAATTTTTGAAACACCTTTTCAATTACAAAGACGTGTTCAAATGAACCCTAAAATCGGGTTTAAAACATATAAGTAATTAACAATTAATTGTTTTTACGACAACTAAAACCATATAAATTACTTTATAACTTTGATGTGAACAGTAAAAGTACTGTTCACCAGAGGACATGAAATACAAAAATGTCATAAATAAGATACTTCGTCTTAATACAACAGCGTGAACATAATAAAAGCAAGAACCGACATGAAACGGGAAAGTAATGTCCTTTTACCAAGGGTAGTATATATAAAACGATTAAACTTTATAAATATATTTCACTAAAATAATAATTGTGATTGGTTATATATAATTAAATATTGTAAGTATTCTACCCAATGTGATTAGTACTTAACTACCTATATTGGATTAGGTTGTCACTCTATCATACACGTGACGCATTTTCTGTGATCACTTAGATATTCGCTCACTCAAGGTGAGTTCATAGCCCCACGTTTTACATGATTTGTTTTATAAGTTTTTGGGGTGAGAAACATGCACTGTTTTATAATTGGACACAAGTGGATAAGTTTTATATTATGATTACGTGTTGCCTAAGTAGCGATAACCCTAGTTGAGCCCATTATCATGAACTGTCAGTTACTGGATTGTGAGCGCGAATGTTATGAATAGATCTATTGGGATTGACATCCCCGTTCGGGTGATTAGCTATCACTGGGCAAACGAACGTATACCATGTCGAACATATGGAGTGGTTGTCGGTTTAGAACATCCACCAAGGGCAATGTGTAGGCAAATATATGGTATTCATTTATGTCGAGCTTCAGTGTCATGAGCTTAGGGCAACGTAATTACATTTATATGATGTCTGCATCTGTTGCATTATCATACACTTGGGAAATCTTGTGGTCCTACAATATACAATTTATCAAACCTATGAATTCACCAACATTATTGTTGACGTTTTAAAGCAATGTTTTTCAGGAGGTCAATAAGCACGAGGTGCAAGGATACATTGGTGGTTTTGATTCGATATCAAGGCATTAAAGATTTTGTCGCTTACATTTGTATAATTTGTTATAGGCAAAAAATCTTTCATGTTAACAGTGAAAATGAACAAATACTTTGTTAAATCTAATGTATCGGTTTTAAACGACTTTTTGGTCGTTCTATATATATCTTGTGTTATTGATCTGAGAAGTAACACGCCCCGGACCCTTATTCCGCTGCGATCCAATTTGGGGGTGTTACAATTCAACTTAGTTCTACTTGCTTGAATCCTTTCAAGTAAGATTTAATTTCCGCATATTAGCTTTCTTGTAGTCTATATATTTTTTGTGTTATCTGTTTCGTAACCCATTCTCGTCAGCCACCATGAGAGACGAGAATCTTGTCCGCACTATAGGAGATTACTCCAAACCTAGCCATGAGGGCTACATGAATACCATCGAGCTCCCCGTAGGGAACAACATGGTACCTCTTTGATCCGACACCATCCGATTGGTGAAAAACGGATGCTCATTTCACGGACTTCGGTCCGAGGATACAAACCAACACCTCAAGGATTTCCTTAAACTTGTGGACTCACTTGACCTTAACGGTGAAAATAGGGAAAGAACGCGCCTGCGTTTATTTCAATTTTCCCTTCGCGATCAAGCTAGCAATTGGCTTGAACGTCTTCCAGCAGGATCCATCACCACATGGGAGGATCTTACTACCCATTCTGCTTCAAATTTCTTTACATCGGAAAGACCGCAAAACTCCACAACGATATCCTGATGTTACAACAACATCAAGGAGAATCTCTATCTGAAGTATGGACTTGTTTCAAGGACTTACTACAAAAGTCCCTCATCATGGCATCGATCGTTGGCTTCAAATCTAATTTTTTTACGATCATGTCTCCTTTCATCTCAAGTGCGAGACTGACCACGCCACCGCCGGAAAACTCCGAGATAAGAATGCTGACGAATCTTGGGAAATCATTAAGAACCTCGCTCTCTACGACCATGAGAGCTGGAATGACACGAAGAATGTCAGACAAGCCGGTGCAAGCCATTTCTACCTTCAAGTGCATCTCAAAAACACCTGACCAAAGACTTCTTGAGCTCGAAGACCATATTAACTTCTTACAAAAGGGATCGCGACCAACCCTTAGGAGCTCAACACACATCCCTCATGCTTATGACGATGCATTCTATTCTAACCCTCGCTTGCATGACCATAACGAGCCACCCAAACTAAATTCCTTTGCTTTTCATGAACGTACAGGTCCAAGCCCTCAACCCCAAGCATTAGGAGCTACTTTTGAGGCTCGAGTAAGGGACTAAATGGCAGCACACACTGAAAGAATAGAAAGATTTGAGAATGCCATTTTCAAAAAACGCGAGGTGATCAACAATAGAATGATTGAAATGTTCGGACTTCTCAAGGAACTCACAACCAGCAGAATTCCTGAGAAAGTATTAATAAGGGAAGAAGCTAAAATCCCAGTCACCAAGAACATAAACTCTATCTCTCTCGCAAGAGGAGAGGAAGAAGGGAGTGCCAAGACGGATGAGACACTCGACAACACTGTAAAACCTACCGTAACATAAACGGAAAAACCAGTGAAGGAAGCCGAAAGGAATAATGAAACCAAAAACAAACCAGTAAAAAAGGCTAAAAAGAAAGGTAAAGAACCCGAAACTGTTTACTTATCCAGTTTTGTCTGCTCGTTCTTACCCAACTGAAAACCCGCAATGCTCAACTCAAACCCACGGTTCGATCAACGCCATCACAATCCATACCGAGCAACAAAGCGCCTCTCATGATGATGAAGAAAAAGAGAATAAGGAAGAAGAGGACGACCCAGAAAATATCCATGATCTATCTGTTGCATTCATTACCGAAAAAGTCCTCAAATTTAATTCATTCTTCGAATCACTCGGATTGGTTCCCCTATCATCCAACACTGAACTCATTTGCACCACAGAGGAAGATGGCGACGTGATGTTTATTGAGATTGTCATGAAGGATGACAATTCCTGCAAGGAGGAACCTAAAGCAGGAGAGCAAGAAGTGGAGTATTTGACATATTCCCGACTAGAAGTAAACTCGCATATCACAAGTACCTCATGTGTGACCCATTCCCTTTAATATTTCTACGAAACCCTATCATTATGAAAGGAGGCCCTTCGAACCTCAAGATACCATGCAACATTGGGCATGTGCATGTAGAAAAAGCCTACATTGACCTTAACTCCCTTCTAAATATCATGACCTAAATGATGTATAATTGGATCACGAGGAGAAAGCTCGACCCTAGGGAAAATGCGAATGGAGGAGTTAGCAATTTGTCACACCCCCAAACGGGGCCTAGCCGAAAACACGTATCCGAGGGCGTGACGTCATAATACACATCACACAAGATACAAAGAATGACCTCTATGGGTACGTTTAAAATCCAACATCGTTGCATTGACTAAAATATTTAAAGTTTTACATAGGCCCAACGATAATATGCGAAGCGAAATAAAAGGTTTTAAGTTTGACAACGATGTTATATCATAGATAATAATGCTTTTAAATGGTCCAATGCCAGGGCAACACCATAAAGCAAGAAAAAGACATCCATAGCTAAGCACCTGAGAAAAACAAGCTAAAACGGTCAACATAAAGTTGAGTGAATTCATAGGTTTAAATTTAATATTAAAGGTGGACCACAAGTTCACAGTATGCACGTGGCAGTTATAGGAGATACAACTTCACATAAAAAGCATATACGTTTGCACTAAGCACTTGACACCGAAGCTCAATTTAAAAGGAAGCATTTTATATGCCAAATAGTGTTCCGCGCCCTAAAAGTATCTGACCAGGATCACCTATTGACATTTCGACATGGTATATATATCCGTTTGTTTAGACCTCCGAAACTAGTAAGCGCTACTTACTCGGATAGGGATAATTAGTCCCAATAGATCTATTTACAACATTCGCGCTCACTTAACCAGTACGGTCGGCTATGAACTCACCTTAGCAAAATGAGCAAATGATAATCACGCAAGAAAAGATGATATAGAAATCTAGCCGCGACCAAAAATAATAACACGTCTCAAAAACACGGAAAGTATGCCAAGAATTGCACAATATGTTCATCACCAAAAGTCATCCATGTGTGTTTGCTTTAGTTTGATTATCAAATCATGACGAAATAAAATCATATAGTTTTTTGTTAAGTTTTCGACGTTTAACCAAAAATTACTATTTTTAGAAAGTTTCTATTTTAGGAAAGTTTTTAGTTTCAAAACGTTAATATCGTCCTCTATATTTATTAAGTTTCTATATTTTCAAAACGCACTAGCTAGCCTTAATCGCTTAACTTCTATGTTCGTTTTGCTAAATTTTTACCAAACTTACAATTTTTAGTAACTTTCTTGCTTTTCCCAAAATATGCTAACGGCGTCTTCAAATGATACTAATCAATAGGTATGTGTTACTATATGTTTTGCTAGTGTTTAAAAAATCCAAAAATGTTCGAAAACTCATTTTATTATTCACATCAGCACACTATTCTTACCGGTTTGCTGAAAAATTGTTCAGTTTTCTTCGGCTATAACTTAGGTCGTTTTAAATCCAATTTAATGTTGCGATATATAAAAATATATCTATTCGAAAACTGAAAGTCTCCATAAAAACTACTTTTACGCCTAATGAAAATAGTTTTAGGTCGACCAAAACCTCAAAACAAATTTGGGACAGCAAGCACTTTTTGTCAAAAACGCAACCAAAATCCACTCAAACTTCACAATAGTGCCTAATCTAGCCTAATCTTCATTCACAACTAATCCACAACAAAACCACACCTAAATCTAACCTAATCCCTTCATTTCTATTGTTGCAACACTCATCCACTCTCATCTCACCAAGAACATAGTATTTAACAAGTAAAATGAATGTAACATCATTATTTATAAAATCTTGTTTTATAATCTTTCAAAAATTAAAACAAAACATATGGATGTATGGATCTTGAACATATAAGATGAACATATGAAAAACCACAAAGAAAGATTCAAGTTACTTACAAGAATGAAGAACAAGAAGCAATAACACAAGATCTATACCCAAAATCACTAGATCTTGAAAAACCCCAAATAATAACCAAACCCTAATTTGTAGATCTTGAAGAAAATACTTAAATTAAAGAACCAATACTTGCAAACACCTTAGATGTTCTTAGAAATAAACTTGGAATGAGTGAATCTTGTTAGAAATCAAAGATATGAAAATCCTATAAGGGTGTTGGTTGGCCGTGGGTTTCAAGAAGATAAAAGGGAGAGAAAGGAATTTTTGGAGGCTTGAAAATGAATATGAAACCCTAAGTTATGATATGTGTATATATTTATAGGCCAAGAGCTAGGGTTTTGACTTTTCAAGTGGAGTATAAGTGACCAACACATACCAAAAGTGTGTGTGTGTGTGGTTCGGCAATAGGCAAGCCACAAGGGCCATGTGGTTCAAAAATTTTGATCAAGGTTCATGAATTAGGTCTTAAATTTGAATTTTTGGTCAAAATGAGAAGTCGTGTGATCAAATGGTCACATGTTCTAGTCAAATAGTGATACTTCTGCATGAAATGGACACTCTCATTTGTCACTTTCACACACATACATGGTTAGTTCAAGAAAAGATGCCATTTATTTAATTTCAAGACTTATGGTGCATTTGGCTTGGGTTTAGGCGTCTAATATATAAAGGGGGGATATGAATGAAAATTTTCACTTACGAATATGAGATGGACGATAACTAAAGTTTACACGAAAAGATTTCGAGTTTTCGGGGTTCCGTTAGGTTAAAAACGCGAAAAAAGCAATTTAAACGTTAAAGCATAAAAATAAATACCGGGTGTGATCGTAAACTACGAAACACTTAGAAAAGATAAAATTACTCATATAATATCTAAACTTATCAAAATCCGAAGTCGGAACGCGTCCGATGACGTTTTTCAGATTTACGCGGGTTAACTTTCCGGTAAACTGCCGGATTCAAACGTAACGTATAAAAATCAAAAATAATGATCGGAAAAAGTTTAAAATATTGACCGGAAATTCTCGGGTTTGTGACTTTTCTTCCCCCGTTAAAAGAAGCTTTGTCCCCAAAGATTAAGACCATGGTCGAAGAGAGTTAACGATACCGGTTGTGGTATTCGTTTTCTTCATTTGGTCTTCGCGCTCCCAAGTAAACTCAGGCCCTCGTCTCGAATTCCAATGGATCTTCACGATTGGAATGCGTCTTTGCTTTATCCGTTTAACTTCTCGGTCCATAATTTCAACTGGTTCTTCAATGAAATGGAACTTGTCATCAATCTGGATCTCATCTAACAGAATAGCTAGTGGTTCGTCTACGAAACACTTCTTCAGATTTGAAACATGAAAAGTGCTATGAATTCGGCTTAATTTATCTGGGAGTTCAAGTTGATATGAAAGCGTTCCTGCCCTATCAAGAATCTTGAAAGGTCCAATATAGCGAGGGTTCAACTTCCCCCTTTTTCCAAAACGTATCACCCCTTTCCATGGCGACACTTTCAACATGACCTTATCTCCAAACTCAAACTCCAATGGCTTACGTTTCCTGTCGCCGTAGCTCTTCTGTCTATCTTGTGCATCTTGAATATGCTTCTTGATCTGAATGATCTTCTTAGTTGTTTCATGAACAATTTCTGGACCAGTGAGCTGAGCGTCTCCAACCTCAGCCCAACAAATAGGCGATCTACACTTTCGGTCGTAGAGAGCTTCAAACAGTGCAACTTTGATACTCGTGTGATAACTATTGTTGTAGGAAAACTCCACCAAAGGTAGGTGTCTATCCCAACCTTTCCCAAAATCAATCACACAAGCACGTAGCATATCCTTCAAGGTTTGCATGGTTCTTTCACTATGACCATCAGTCTGTGGATGGTAAGCCATACTCATATCCAATTGAGTACCTAGGACTTCGTTCATTGATTTACATAAATGAGATGTAAACCTACTATCTTGATCATAAATAATCGAAACTGGCACTCCATGCCTCGAGACTACTTCCTTCAAGTATTGTCTCGTCAACTTCTCCATTGAGTCAGTTTCCTTCATTGGTAAGAAATATGAGCTGAATTTATGAGGCGATTATACAATTACCCAAAATTGTATTTTGAACTAGACGATGTATTTGGCCAACTTAGTAACGAAATCCATTAGTAATGTTCTCCCACTTCTATACTTGGGATCACCAGGTTGCAACCAACGCAAATCTGAAGGTTTTTGGTATTCGGCGGGTCTTTGGCACAGTGTAAATATTTACTGAGTAGGTTAGGCATTCTCAGCCTTCATATTCGGCCACCAATACAGCTTTCTTTAAATCTTGTTCATCTCTGTCCGAGCCAGGATGTACCGAATATTTGATTTATGCGACTCGTGCATAATCAACTCTCTTAAGTTACCTCGACAAGGTATCCAACTTCTCCCATTCAAGCATAACGTTTCATCAATACGTTGCTCTAGCTTCTTAATCATACTACACAGATCTTATGTTCCATAATTCTCCTCCTTTCTTGCCTTAACCTGAGCTTCCAAGATCTGCACAGGGAGGTTCAGACCAATCGTCAAAACTAAAGCTCGAACTCGTAGTGGCTTAATCCGTTCCTTTCGGCTCAAGGCATCCTCCACCACGTTCGCTTTTCCCGGATGATAATGAATCTCGCGTCGTAGTCGCTCAGCAACTCTAACCATCTATGTTGTCTCATGTTCAACTCTTTCTGATCTACAATGTGTTGCAAACTCTTATGATCAATAAACACAACGCATTTTATACCGTACAAATAAGGCCTCTACATTTTGAGAGCAAACACTACAACTCCAAGCTCTAAGTCATGTGTAGTGTAATTCTTCTCATGAATCTTAAGTTGGCGTGACGCGTAGGCTATGACCTTCTTCCTTTGCATCACAAACTGTCGCCCCAATCCTTTCGAGAAGCATCACAGTAAACACACGATAAGTTTTTCACTACCTTCGGGTAATGCCAAAATTGGTGCACTACATAGTTTCTGCTTCAACAGTTGAAATGCAGCTTTGCCTTTTCACTCCAATCAAACTTCACGTTCTTTTGAGCTGCTTCGTCATAGGCTGGCAATTTTTGCAGGTAAACCTCGAGATAAAAATCGTGTATAGCAGCGAGACTAGAATTGACGAATCTCTGTCGGAGTCTTGGGCGATGTTCAATCCTTGATTGACTCAATCTTAGTTGGGTCCACGTGAATGCCTTCACTATCAATCACGTGATCAAGAAATTGTACCTTCGACAGCTAAAATTCACACTTCAAAAACTTGGTGTACAATTCCTCCTTCTTAAGCAACTCCAGTATTAACTTAAGGTGTTTTGCATGCTCTTCTTCGCTTCAGATCCATGAATACCACCGGTGCGTTGGTCAGTCCAAACGGCATCACTTGAAACTCATAGTGACCGTAGTGCGTCTTAAACGCTGTCTTTGGAATGCTTTCATCTCAAACTCTAAGTTGGTGATAACCAGATCTCAGGTCGATCTTAGAGTAGACTCTTGCTGCACGCTGCAACTGATCAAAACAGGTCGTCGATTCTCGTGAATCGGGCGTCGCGCACGCTCGCGCTTCATAGTCAGCTTGTTCAGTTCATGCTACGGTAATCGAACACATCCGTCAAAAGATCCATCTTTCTTTTAACAAAACAAGACCAGGGCCCACTCAACAGGCTGTGAAGAACTCGGTCTTATAAATCCCTTGTCATAAAGTTCTTATAGCTGAGTAGATAATTCTTGTTGTTCCGTCGGTGCTAATTATTACAGGGGCGGTGCCAACAGGTTGCTAGCACAGGGACCAAGTCGATTTGGAATTCAACTTGTCGCGTAGGCGGTAATCCAGACAAGTCTTCTGGAAAAACCTCCGGAAAGTCCCATATAATCGGCACGTCCTCAAGTCGCTTCTCCTCTAACTTGTCTTCGGTTTCCTTCTTGTAATGGTCGCCAGAAAAAATTGGGCCAACCTCTCTCTAATATATTGCTGAGTTTTATGCAGATATAATGCCCAATCTTTGACTTCTTTCCCTTACCACTTCTGTCACCGTGATACTAATAAAAACTTCATCTCCATAGGGAATCCGTACAATCTTTTCATCGCAAACAATCACCGCATGATGGTTCGCTAACCAATCCATGCCGATGATGATGTTAAAACTACCAAGTTCTACTGGCATTAGGTTAATATTGAGTGGGTGACCTAACAATCCTAATGTACAGTCTCTAAGTATGGTATCAGATCCTATTAGCCTTCCATTAACTAGCTCAATAGGGTACTTAATGTCTAAGATAGATGGGACGATGTCACTTAGAAGGATAAAAACTGTGGGTATGAAATTTCTGTTGGCTTGGTTCTAGGTACTTGCAATAATTATGTCCTTTGTCTTATTTCATGACCATTAGAAACTTGGATGGTGAAAGTAATTCGTATAATTTTCTTGTTTCTAGCCCAAACGATGAGGATAGTCTAGTTAGTTCTAGGATCATACCTAAAATCCATAACTCTTGTGACTATAAGTGACGTGATTTCAGTCTCTCAGCTAAGGGTAATCTTCCTATATAATAAAATTAAGAAAGTCCACTTAGTTATGACGCTTACGAATACGAATACACATGACCAACACAACTCACAATACACACGTAAAATATTGACAAAACACGAATTCGTGAAAGAAAATATCCCCTTTGAAATTGTAATGAAGATAAAAGAAACTAGAAATGGAAGGTGAAGGTAAATTGACAAACTCGCCCCCCGCTCCGCGCGCGTCGCCTCCGCATCTCAGCATGGCATGGTCCTTCCTGAATTATACATAGGTGATAAGGTATGTATAATTAGGTACTAACGATAAAATGCTTGTTTCGTCAAACTAGTGTTATGTTTAAAAGTTTGTATGGTATAAACAGTGTTGTTTCTAAGGTAGAAAAATAGTTTGTGAAAACGAGAACATTGTAATTTATATAACGACAGAAGATATTTTGTAAGGAATTATGAGAATGTAATAAGAAGTGATACCTAAAAAAAGTTTACGGGAAATTAATCAGACCAGTGCTCACTCGCGCGCCGTATAGGTGTAAGAGTGGGGTCTTATAAAATAGGTAACAACATGAGGTCAACGGAGTTGACATGACCAATGTGCTTATATTGGACACACAATTGAAATAGTTTTATAAAAGGACATGAGAAGTCAGTAAGATGAAGTCGAAATAGTTTATAAATGACAACGAAACAGTTCATGAGGTGACAACGAAATGGTTTGTAAGATGATTGCAAAGTAACTTTTAATAAGGTAGCAAAAGAGTTCATAAATAACCGTAATATAGGTTATAAGATTGAAATGAATTCGTTTATTAAATGATAGCCAGATAAGTTATGAGGTAATAGTAGGATAATTATAAGATGTTGACAAACGGTTTATATAATGATATCAAATAGTTTATAAGGTGTTAGCGAAATGATTTATAAAACGATGGCAAAAGTTTATAAACGTTGACATAATAGGTTAAAAGATGAAAACAAGTAAGTTAGTAAAATGGTTTGGAAAATAGTTTGTGAGATGATAGTAGAATAATTATAAGGAAAATGACAAAATTGTTTATAGGATGACAACAAAATTGCTTACATAATAATTGGCACGAAGATCTCGTGTTATTAAATAATGCTAGCAGCGGTATGATTTGATAAGATGGTAGTGATTTAAGGAGTAGCTTACATAAATAAATAGAGAAATTAAGTGTAACTGACGGGGAATCGTCAGGACACTACAATTAACGTGTGAAATTTAAAACATATCCACTCAATACAACGAAATTTATAGAAAAGTACTAATGCAAATATAGTCTAAGAAGACTTTGACTTAGGTCACTGGGTAAGGCGGAAAGATCTCTTCTTAAGCATTAGTCTTGTCTTTGACGACACTAGAGTTCTCGCGAGCTTTTTCCTTCCAAATTTGGTTCACTTGGTTCTGATTTCTCAACTTCTGGCATTCATTTCTAAAATGTCCTAGCCTTCCACATTATAGCAAGTGCTGTAGCTTTTGGATTTACAACATGTGCTCTCTGGTTCATTGCAAGAATCGTGATACCCCACAATCCCTAGTATGTGGCAACCCTCTTAACATTTACTACACTATCACAGTACTTGGGCCCAAATGATGCAACATACATTGTTGTGCGTGAGGGTAAATATTCCCAGTATAAGCCTTCTTTCCATTGGCTTCAATAGTGTAAGCCCTTGCCACATCCGGTTTCTTAAAGGGTGGTTGTTGTGGCACTCGGTTATCCTATGGTTGCTTTTCAAACTTTCTCTTGTTGTTAGCATTCTTTTCTACCGTGATTTCTTGTCGTATGATCTGATTCATCGGATCATAAGTCATGCGGATTTTTGTCTCGTAGATAGCGATAACTTCAATAGCATCACTAACTCGTTGAGCTACAATCTGGTTAATCTCTACAGAAGTCATTCCTTGTCTCGATGCTGACATTCTCATCAAAATTAAGAAAAGTATAAGAAAGGTAAAGTAAGTCGGCTTCCCTAAAGTTGTGTCCTAAAGATGAAATATTGCAAGGTGACGGTTTAAAGTCATGTTCAACTTAATCGGTATGCTTCTAGGTGACAGTGTATGAGGGGGTGGGGGGGGGGGGGGGGGGGGGGGTGACGACGTAGGAGTTTCAATGGTGAGGGAAGGGGGGTAACTTGCAATTTCGGTTTGGTTTTTAGTACTGATAAATTGAGTCGGAAGATGTGACAAGTTTCGTATGTTATGTAAATTAGTATAATATAAATTTATGAAATAGTTCTAATGATCATCGTATCACTCATGATGTCTTTGGAAACGTTTAGAGACCATTGTGCCAATCACAATGTCTTAGGACAAATTTAGTATTATATAAACAACTTGTATAAAAAAAATATACGTAAGGCAGACGTTACGTTAGAGAAAAAGAAAACGCTTGGCAGTGCGTAACCCAATAATCATAGTAGGTTCAAGGCAAAATGATGTATAAAGTAATTATGGAAATATGATATATAAATTGCACTTATATATACATATATAAAATGTTATTATTATTAGATACATATATAAGTAGGTAAACACATAGGATCATATACTGGTTATAGACCAGGACCTAAAATAATACCTGGTTCTCTATAACCTTGGCTCTGGATACCAATCTGTCACACCCCCAAACGGGGCCTAGCCAGAAACACGTGTCCGGGGGCGTGACGTCATAATACACATCACACAAGATACAAAGAACGACCTCTATGGGTACGTTTAAAATCCTACAATCGATGTGCATTGATCTTAAAATATTTAGAGTTTTACCATAGGCCCAAACGTTAATATGCGAGAATGCGAATAAATGGTTTAAAGTTTGACAACGATGTTAATCATAGATAATAATAGCTTTTGAAATCGGTCCAATGCAAGGAAACACCAACAAGCAAGCAAAGACATCCATAGCTAAGCACCTGAGAAAAACATGCTAAAACGGTCAACATAAAGTTAAGTGAATTCATAGGTTTAAATTTAATATTAAAGGTGGACCACAAGTTGTCATAGGAGATACAACTTCACATAAAAAGAATTTACGTTTGCACTAAGCTCATGACACCGAAGCTCAATTTAAAAGGAAGCATTTTATATGCCAAATAGTATTCCGCGCCCTAAAGGTATCTGACCAGGTAATTACCTTTTGACCTTTCCGATTGGTTATATTATCCGTTGTTTGGACCTCCAAAACTAGTAACGGCTACTTATCTCGGATAGGGATAATTAGTTCCCAATAGATCTATTTACAACATTCGCGCTCACTTAACCAGTACGGTCGGTTAAGCAATTGACGGTTCATGATAATTCGGGCATTAGTGGTCTATTCGCTACTTAGGCAACACGTAATCAGGAAAAGGAAACGTAAAGTAACTGTGTCCATAGTTTGAAAACAAGCAATGTTTCACACCCCAAAATAGTAAAGTAAAAGTAGTAAACATGGGCTATGTAACTCAACTTAGCTAATATGAGCAAATAATAATCACAACAAGAAAAGATGATATAGAAAATCTAGCCCCCCCCCCCCCCTTCCCCCGCGGCCTAGAATAATAACGCGTCTCAGAAACACAGAAAGTATGCCAAGAATTGCACAATATGTTCATCACCAAAATACATCCATGTGTGTTTGCTTTAGTTTGATTATCAAATCATGACGAAATAAAATGATACAATTTTTCGTTAAGTTTCGGCGTTTAACCAAAAATTACTATTTTTAGAAAGTTTCTATTTTAGGTAAGTTTTTAGTTTCAAAACGTTAATACCGTCCTCTATATTTATTAAGTTTCCATATTTTCAAAACGAACTAGCTAGCCTTAATCACTTAACTTCTATGTCTGTTTCGCTAAATTTTTATCAAACTTACTATTTTTAGTAACTTTCTCGCTTTTCCCAAAATATGCTAACGGCGTCTTCAAATGATACTAATCAATAGGTATGTGTTACTATATGTTTTGCTAGTGTTTAAAAAGTCTAAAAATATTCGAAAGTGTCCGAAAACTCATTTTACTATTCCATTCAGCACACTATTCATCCGGTTTTGCCAAAAAATGTTTCAAGTTTTATTTGGCCATAACTTAGTCGTTTTAAATCCAATTTTAATGTGCTGATATATGAAAAACTACTATTTCGAAATGAGCTCCCCAAAAACTACTTTACCCTAATGGGAAAACATTTTTAGTTGACAAAACCTCAAAAACAATTTGGCCCCCCCCCCCCCCCCCCCCCCACCCCCCCCCCCCCGGACCGGCCACGCACTTTTGTCAAAAACGCAACCAAAATCCACCCAAACTTCACAATAGTGCCTAATCTCTATTCACAACTAATCCACAACAAACATTATAAATCTGACCTAATCCTCTTTATTTATTGTCTGCAACACTCATCCATCTCATCTCACAAGAACATAGTATTTAACTAGTGAAATGAAGGTAACATCATTATTTATATAATCTTATTTTATAATCTTTCAAAAATTAAAACACAACATATGGATGTATTGATCTTGAACATATAAGATGAACATACGAAAAACCACAAAGAAAGATTCAAGTTACTTACAAGAATGAAGAACAAGAAGCAATGGCACAAGATCTATACCCAAAATCACTAGATCTTGAAAAACCTCAAATAATAACCAAACCCTAATTTGTAGATCTTGAAGAAAACCCTTAAATCAAAGAACCAATACTTGAAAACACCTTAGATGTTCTTAGAAATGAACTTGGAATGAGTGAATCTTGCTAGAAATCAAAGATATGAAAACCCTATAAGGGTGTTGGTTGGCCGTGGGTTTCAAGAAGACAAGAGGGAGAGAAAGAAATTTTTGGAGGCTTGAAAATGATTATGAAACCCTAAGTTATGATATGTGTATGTATTTATAGGCCAAGAGCTAGGGTTTTGACTTGTCAAGTGGAGTATAAGTGACCAACACACACCAAAAGTGTGTGTGTGTGGTTCGGCAATAGGCAAGCCACAAGGGCCATGTGGTTCAAAATTTTTGATCAAGGTTCATGAATTAGGTCTTAAATTTGAATTTTTGGTCAAAATGAGAAGTCATGTGATCAAATGGTCACATGTTCTAGTCAAATGGTGATACTTGTGCATGAAATGGACACTCTCATGTGTCACTTTCACACACATGCATGGTAAGTTCAAGAAAAGATGTCATTTATTTAATTTCAAGACTTATGGTGCATTTGGCTTGGGTTTGGGCGTCTAATATATAGAGGGGGAGGGATATGAACGAAAATTTTCACTTAAGAATATGAGATGGACGATAACTAAAGTTTACACGAAAAGATTTCGAGTTTTCGGGGTTCCGTTAGGTCAAAAACGCGAAAAACGCAATTTAAACGTTAAAGCGTAAAAATAAATACCGGGAGTGATCGTAAACTACGAAACACTTAGAAAAGATAAAATAACTCATATAATATCTAAACTTATCAAAATCCGAAGTCGGAACGAGGATTTCCTAAAACTAGTGGACTCACTTGACCTTGATGGTGAAAATAGGGAAAGAACGCGCCTTCGTTTATTTCAATTTTCCCTTCGCGATCAAGCTAGCAATTGGCTTGAACGTCTTCTAGCAAGATCCATCACCACATGGGAGGATCTTACTACCCGATTCCTTGCTCATTTCTTTCCACCGGGAAGGACCGCAAAACTTCGCAATGATATCCTGATGTTCCAACAACATCATGGAGAATCTCTATCCGAAGCATGGACTCGTTTCAAGTACTTACTTCAAAAAGTCTCTCATCATGGCATCGATCGTTGGCTTCAAATCCAAATTTCTTATGATCATGTATCCTTTCATTTTAAGTGCGAAATTGACCGCGCAGCCGGCGGCAAACTCCGCAATAAGAATGCTGACGAATGTTGGGAAATCATTAAGAACCTCGCTCTCTACGACCATGAGGGTTGGAATGACACGAAAGAATTCGTCAAACTGGTCAAGGATATTTCTACACCTTAAGGCATCTCAAAAACGCCTGACCGAAGACTTCTTGAGCTCGAAGACCAGATTAACTTCTTACTAAAGGGATCGCGACCACCCCCTAGGAGCTCGACACACATCCATCATGCTTATGCTAATGCAGTCCATTCCAACCCTCACCCGCAAAGCCATAACGAGCCGTCTAAGCTGAATCCCTTTACTTTCTGTGAACGTACAGGTCCAAGCCCTCAACCCCAAGCATTAGGAACTACTTTTGAGGCTCGAGTAAGGGACTACATGGCAGCACACTCCGAAAGAATGGAAAGATTTAAGGATGCCATTTTCAAGTAACGCGAGGAGAACAACGACATAATGACTAAAATATTTGGACTTCTCAAGGAACTCACGACCAGCAGAACCCCTAAAAAAGTATTGATAAAGGAAGAAGCCAAATTCCCCGTCACCAAGAATGTAAACTCTATCTCTCTAGCAAGAGGAAAGGAAAAAAGGTGTGACAAGACGGATGAGACAGTCGACAATACTGTAAAACCTACCATAACAAAAACAGAAATACAAGTGATGGAAGCCGAAAGGAGTAATGAAACTAAAAATAAACTGATAAAAAAGGCCGAAAGGAAAGAAGTGGAAGAAGTACTCAGTTCTCGGCCTGTAGAATATTATCTGATGCATATGATTAATGAAAAACTAATCGAGGGACTAGTCGATAATAATAGGTTCAATGACTCTCTATCTAGGGCCCGAGTTGGGAAGGTAAAAGGAAAGACATATAACGTGTTGCCTCGAGGGCCTATTTATGAAGCGATCCTTAAAAAGAAGATAACAAAGAAGGAGGACGTCGGAGGGAATTTCGAAATACCTTGCAGCATAGGGGGCTTAAGCACGTGAACACCCTCATCGATCAAGGGTCCAATATGAACGTCATGCCCTACTCCACTTACATGAAAGTTACCGACGAGATGCCTGCTAAGACATACATTAGACTCTCACTAGCTAGCCACTCGTACATTTACCCTTTAGGAATTGTTGAGGACGTATTAGTCGAGGTCGCATAACATGTATATCCCGTAGACTTTGTGATTTTGGATATCAAGGAAAATGAAAAGAGGCCTTTCATCTTAGGAACACCATTCCTAAAAACGGACAAGGCCGCAATTAAGTTTGATAAAGGCACCATAACTCTAAGATCTGGAAAGAGTAAGATAAGTTTCTATAGGATACCTGATTCCTCCTGTATGACCAAGAAAGGATTCAAGAATGACATAGAGCCCATAGCCCGCACTATGACTGTGAATAGGCTAGTCCTGGAATGGGAAGAAAGGATAAAGCTTCACTTAGAAAGGGAGATGGAGTTCAACCAGTGGAGGAGCAAAAATTTCAAAGGCAAGCGTCCCACTCTTATTACAACCAAGGGAGGAATGGATGATGAAGGAGAAGTCATGTAAGAACGTGTGACTTCGAGTCTAGCTACAAGATTAGTAAAATAAAGAAAAGCGCTTCTTGGGAGGCAACCCAATATTTACTTTTCCCGCACATTAGGAGTGTCTTGTGTTTTATTCTTTTCATTTTATTCTATCATGTTCGAACTATATCTTGTAATCATGTTTTGTATTGTTTTTAACCTCGTCTTAATTTCAATCAAAGGTATTTTGCAAATAATAAGTGTAGGGGAATCTATCCGGTTTTTGAACCAAGTTCAAGCATGTTAAATAATTTGTTTAGATTAATTCGCGTCAGTTTCGAGTCATATGAGTAAATTGTCAAATCTCAGGTTTTATGCAGCTATTTGTACAGGAATTAACTTATGGAATCAAGTGCAGGAAATTTTTCATCAAAAACAAAAATTTCATTTTCACAGAACGTGGAGACGGCGTCACGATTTACACGCGACGCCGTCACCACGACACCTGTGACGGGGTCAGGATTTTCCTGACGGCGTCAAACGCCCAGGTCCAGAAAACTTAAAGTTTTTAATTATTTTTGAAAATAAAACTTGCATAACATTTAAAATATGTACTCTTCTGTTATAAACCTGCAAAACCAATGAGTTTGACAATTCTCTCATCCTATCTTTACTGCTTTATCGAGTCAAACCCTAAATTCATATTGTATATTTGTATATCGCACATTTTATGCTTGGTAAGATAAACATGTCATTTGAGCAGCATTAAGTTCTTTTAGACTACTAATAGGAGAAGTAAGCCAAAGTAATTAGGTTTGTCAACTTTTCACTTAGAAAGGGAGATGGAGTTCAACCAGTGGACCCATACACCCCTAGGTCGATGGGGATCTCTCTTACAAGTAGGAAGCCGGCATGCAATAAAGTTCATAAGGCCAAGCGGGTCTAAGTATCGCGACACTAGTGTCGTTTGATTTTGTATCGATCATGTCGTGTGAGGAGTAATAGATGCGATAGTGTAAGAATCAGGAGAAGTCATGAAGAAGTGTGACTTAGCGTGGAGCGATTGAAAGAGTGTATGCTGAACGAGATTGAGTGTAAGATAGATGAGACTAGTAGAGAAACGCGCTGCAGAAATGACGGCAACCCAGATATGGTGGTCGCTCGTTGACTTATATGTGCAGACGCATTAGGAGTGTTCTTGTTTTATTCTTTTAATTTATTCTATCATGTTAGAAATTATATCCTTGTATATCAATGTTTTGCCCTTCACACAACAAACCACCCTACTTTTAAACAAAACACAAAGTAGAAAACAGGCAGCCACTATTCATTTCTACGAATCTTTAACAGTTCACTAATAAACACTGTTTTATAGGTTCCCCTTTTTTTAAGTTATCAGACGACTCTTTTTTTGTGTCACATAAGCTGTTCATAAAATCCGTCACAAATTAGAATTAATACCTGCTGTTTTCTACTTGTATCGACATGAGACCTGTTGTTTTTCAATTGTTGTGAAACCCTAGATGATTTGAATCACATTTGAATTGATTTCCAGACCCTTATTCATTTTTGTAAAACCACACGCATTCTTTGATCTCTTTGTGTTCTCTATGATTTCTATGTCGTGATTTGCTAAACATTATCAACCAACAAACCAAGAACATCCAGATTTGAGAATCATATAATGAAACGCATCAAAGACATAAGATCCTTATTATTAAAACCAAAAACCATACCTTCATCTTCACCGAATTTGCTCTTTACCGAAAATCATAAACATCACCGAATTTCACTTGTAGCCAAAACAGCACATTGACCTTCTTCTTTCCTTCTTATAGATGCGAACACCAAAACAAACCTTGTTGATCTCTAGATCAAGAGCCACCAGGCTATGATACCAAACAGTGAGAGTCGTTTTTAAGCCCATCTAGGAAATGTTTTACAGATAATATAAATATAGCAGCGGAATATAAAGAACAGCCAGTATATTATCAAACAAGGTTTTTATTACTCATTCGTTTCCCCAACTTTGCCCCACAGATTACTATTCCTTGGAGCTATATAACTAAACTAATCTTTTAATTCTTACTACTAACTAACTGTACACACACATGGTTTCTAGACCTCTCATTTGGGAGAGTTCTATGTTTTCTGGATGCTAAAACCATTGTTGATAAGCTCTTTATTATACTTGAGATATCTTGGTATTGTTTTTAACCTTAGTCTAATTTCAATCAAAGGTATTTTGCAAATAATAAGTGTAGGGGAATCTATCCGGTTTTTGAACCAAGTTCAAGCATGTTAAATAATTTGTTTAGATTAATTCGCGTCAGTTTTGAGTCATATGAGTAAATTGTTAAATCTCAGGTTTTATGCAGCTATTTGTACAGGAAATAATAAAACTTATGGAATTCAGTGCAGGAAATTTTTTATAAAACAAAATTTTCATTTTCACAGAACGTGGAGACGACGTCATGATTTACACGTGACGCCGTCACCATGACACCTGTGACGGGGTCAGGATTTTCCTAACGGCGTCAAACGCCCAGGTCAGAAAGAATATTAAAGTTTTAATCTATTTTTGAAAATAAAACTTGCATAACTATTTAAAATATGTAATCTTCTGTTATGAACCTGCAAAACTAATGAGTTTGACAATTCTCTCATCCTATCTTTACTGCTTTATCGAGTCAAACCGTAAATTCATATTGTATATTTGTATATCGCACATTTTATGCTTGGAGTAGTTGCCTTTGTTTTTTATTACAGTTTATATTTGATGAGAAAGAAGATTTTACAAAAGGATAAGAACAAAATTTAAAAGATAAGAACAAATAATATCTTTCTAACATATAATATTATCTTCTGTATCTTTATCTTCTTAAGGAGATCTTCAAAATCTTCCATCTTTTGAAGAATTCTTCTTTTGCATTTAAGTCCTTTTGTTTCATTCTTTTATTCACTTTGTCTTATCAAATCAAGAATTACCAAAACATAGCTCATCTGAAAAAACTAAACGATGAGATCAGTCTCATAGTCGATTTTATACCCACTACTGAAGCGGGGATTGATATCATACTCGATACGCAGTATTGATCATCCAATAAGCACGTATCTACCAGGACAGATACAGTAACACAAGATTGTACAAGTCAATGACAAAATGACGGTTTCATTTTACAAGTCGTTTTGTTTTGATTATGAATAAACTTCCTTTTCCAAGTGGTTTAGATAATCATTATAGTGAAGAAGAAGAGAGGAACTATGGAACAAAATTCACAGAAGCTTATGGAGCTTCACATATCAATGACACCATACCCCAAAAGGAGAAAGACCTAGGGAGTTTCACTTTACCTTGCTTTATTAATAAAACTTGCTTTGACAATGCCCTTGTTGACTTAGGAGCTAGCGTTAGTGTTATGCCTCTCTCGACCTACCTTAACTTAGGATTATGCGAATTAGCTCACACCAGGTTGACAGTGGAATTGGCGGATAGGACGGTGAAATATCCAAAAGGAATAGCTAAAAAAGTACTAGTAGGAATTGGTAACTTTACTTTCCTAGTAGACTTTATAATTCTTGATATGCCCGAGGATATCAAAGTGCCCTTGATCCTCGGAAGACCATTTTTGTCTACCGCCAGTGCAAAGATTGATGTTTACAAAAGAAAGATTACTTTAAGAGTCGGGGAAGAAAGGATTATTTTCAAAAGGGTTAAACCTGCTAGTAGTTTAATTAAGAGTGTCTACATGCTAAGTTTGAGAGAAAGAATGGAACTGATTTAGAAGCTAGGCTTATGGGAGAGACTTTGGTGTTAAATAGATCATTAGACCCTTTCTTAGAAGATTACATTGAATTAAATTATCTAAATGAACCATTTGAGCTTAGGAGAAATCAAGGGGATGATTTGATGCCTACCATTGAGGAATGTGAGGTAATTGAGGAATTTAGAACTATGGATGAAGATCTTGATACTGGAATTGATGATTACCCTAGTTATTGCGACGATGATAAGAAAATCCATATAGATTACGCCCACAACTTAAATTTCTCATGCATGATAGGATTTGAATTTACATACGTCAACTTCTACCCGTTATTGTATGTCATTGTGATGTCTAAAGAGTTTCATAATTCAATAATGAAAGATAAGATGGTGTACAAAGGGGATAATGTTGTAGGAGCCTTAATGAATGTACCTATCTTTGTTGGAACTTTTTTTGTTATGACTGATTTTGCAGTTTTAGAGGATATGGATGCTTATCATGATGAAGGAATGGGCGATATTATTGTTGGCGAATCGTTCTTAAGAGAAGTTGGAATTAAAACAAAATGTTTGGAAGGGATAATTACCCTTTACAATGTTGATGATGAAGTAACTTACCAAGTGGTGCGATCACATCCGAGGTTTAAAAACCACACTAATGAGCAATGTAACAAGATCCCACCATTACTAAAGGTAAGTGAGAAAGATGTGAAGAATGGAATCTCGCATGCATACCAAAAGCTTAAGGGGTTCTACAAAGGAGTTCTAAATCTAGGAAGCGATTACATTCAAAATGCGAAGACGAAAGAATGGCTCACACGCGGGCACATTAGCGTGCATGAGACCAAATAAAGAGAAGCTAAAGAAAAGGCTAACTTAAAGACTTATCTGTAAACAAAAGTGATTTTCGGGAGATAACCCAGATTGTTATTTAATTTTGTTATCGAGTCTGTCTTCCCAGACATCAATACGGTATATCCTCTCCATGCCATACGGCGTATTAAATGTGTGGACGTTATCAGTCTTTATTTTATTGCACTTTAAAAACATTATTGTCAGTTCTGGCAATGCGGCGTATTCACTAACCTGATACGTCGTATTCACCAGACTGACCCGTAATTAGTTTGTTTAGTTTAAATTAACCGTAGATTCCAAGATATGAATGCACCTGTTTTTCCTATATTTTTTACAGGACCTCGTGAAAGAAATATCGACGAAGTTGGTGGAATGCATATTTTCTGTAATTCGATGTGTGTGCTGTTTGTGCTAGGATTCAGACGCTTTTCCAGTACATAATCTCGCTCATAAATGCAACTTGGAGAATCTACCAAGCAAATATCAGGGGAGTTTCTCATTCTAATTCTTTTTAAATTCCCGTATTTAATGTTTTATATATACAACATGGATGTTGTATAATTCAAGTGGGGGGATAGAATTAGAATGTTTACTTGTCTTAATTTTCACATTAAAATGCTTAAATTATGCTCAAATTTAAAATTTTTTCAAGCATACTTTTGTGAAATTACTTGATACATAACCCGCACACAATAACCCTTGTTAGATATTGTGAGGATTTAACCTTTCCGTTTCCAAATGTTTACCCAAATTCCACAAAATATGAGTGTGCCGGTGATGTAGTAGACTTTAGAACTTGGCTTGGTATATCTATTCGAGACCGCAATAATGAGTACTATAGATTTAGATGGAGTAACTTGTTTAAATTGGTAAATTTTAGGATTACACCCAAAACGCCTTTACATGTTGCTTATTAACTAACTACACTGGTTAGTTAACCCCTATATAAACCCTTTGTTTACTCTCACTTTAAGAGTAAGATACCCCTAGAACAACCCGTAGAGCCAATCCTTTAGGAACTACACCAATTATTTGTTTCATTACACCTTTACACCTTAGCCTACCCTGTTAGATTAAGTTTATTTTACAGTTGCTAGTTGCTTAAAGTGTAAAGTTTGTATTTCCTGAGTCTTGTGTCAATTTTGGTACGATTTGGAAGAATTTGCACAACGCAAATGGAAATTAATATTATAGTCAAAACGTCCATGTATATATACTACCATCGCAATTAATGTACATCAAGGAACTATCGAAGGAATTATTATGATCGTGAAGATGGTGAAACTACTCCGAGTTTCGTATATAGTTAGACTGCAAAAAAATATAAAAAAATGAGAAAAAATTAGAATAATTGTAACAAAAAAAGAAGGAAAGTTTGAAGATAATCGTTTCGCAAAGAGCATTACCGAAGGAATTACACGAAGGATCGATTATTCGTTGATACATAACAAAAATCAACGATGTAAAGTATTGTACAAAGTGGAAGAGATCGCCACTTACCTTGTAGAGTGTGTAAAGTTTGGGATGATTGGGAAGTTGACCGTTACGGGAATGCCAACTTAGGTTGTTGTTTTTTATCTATGATCAAGACGTTGTAAATAGTCATGTCTTTATCATGATAACGGTCGGGAAAAAGTGTCTAGCAACTTGTATCTTAGTCTTAATCTATTTGTTTCTTGATTTTTATTTAACAATAATTTACTTCCCTCTCACCTAATGATTAGCCGCTGGTTTTACGCGAATGAGGATGTGATCGAGCGTGCATGTCTATTCCATCGTTACAGCCATGTATGCATGTCTCAGCTGCCTCGTTGGTTTATGACTTTTGGTGAAATTTAGAAGGTTCCTACCCTATATCATTCTTCATCCTAACCGTTGGTTAAATTTGAATGGGGATGTGATCGAACATACATGTCTATTCCGTCGTTATGGCCATGTATGTGTGCTTCAGCTGCCTTGTTGGAGTGGTACTTCTGGTGAAAGATTGTAGAATGATCAACCGTAAGCCTTTCCATACAAAAAAATCATATTTACCTTTATAAACTTGTTACTCCTTGGCTTTAGTGGTGGAGATGTGTATCCTTGCCAAGCTTATGATAGAATACTCGTCACGGTCGAGCAATTGAGCGAATTAGTTACATGTTACCACATAGAATAGTTGAGTGATTTGAGTGTTTTCATCTTCCTATTTCATGAGGTGTTTGGTTGTGTACTTGTAATGAATCAAATAAATGCTTTAACGGAAAATATCCTTAGGGATACATTTTTATAAACTTCTAAAGGCTACTTGAGGACAAGTAGGATTCAAGTGGGGGGATATTTGATGACATCAAATAACGTCTATTTTATAGCATCATTTATCCTATGTTATTAACCCATTTTGTATAGTATCCATGTTATTAATCCATTTTGAATACTTTTTGCAAAGAATTGTTACTTAATCGTTTATATTTGAGAATTGCAGTAATTATGGAGTAATTGGTGAAAGATAGCAAAAGGCGCGCATTTTGGAGCTTAAATGAAGACATTTTGAAGATTACTAATCTAAAGACCAATACGCTGTATCCATCATAGAAGATATGGCGTATCCGTGCCTGCACTCACCAAAGACCACAGAGGAATAAGCTCAATACGCCGTATCTAGAGAGACTCAATACGCCATATCCATAGTATGGAATCAATATAATATTCTGGAAGATATCAAGCGTGGTTCCTACTCTAAGAAATCCCCAATACGCCGTATCTAACACTTGGATATGCCGTATCCAACCGACTTCCAGACCTTATAAATAGAAAACTCAAAAATGAGCTTTAAGTGTGCTAAATCATATTCTCGATACCTAAACCATTCAAGTCGATTTTTAGAGGAGAAAAAGAGCAGAAGAGGTCGAGCACGTATCAATTCCATAGAAGACAACGGTAATCATAAACTTAGTGATCGTTCAGTTTTGGTATCAATCGTTAACTCTGTTAGTTTACCTTGGCTAAATATTGCTACTTGTATTCATTTATGACGTTGAAGGCTAATACCTTCGGCATTTGCCATTATTACGAATATTTGAATTTTTGGTATTCTTTTATCTCAATTTCTTGATTTATCGTGTATGTTTGTTTTAAGTTTATCAATTAATACTTGTTTACGCGCTTTTGTATGTGACCTATCATTCAACTGGATCTAGTGAAGCGGACCAAGTAGATTTAGAGTCCGGGATAGCTCTCCGTATAGTAATTTATACATCTAGAATTATAGTTACACAAATATTGTCCTTTTAAGTCTGTGTCTAGGATACGCTTAGGGCTTAACTAGTTAATTGGATATTACCAATAGTTTACTTGAACGTGTTGACTATCAGTGACACTATATAATTCAACAAGTAAACGTTCAATTCCATGGATAGTTGGACAAGTGGACTACTAGTGTATAAATTAGCCATTAAGCGTATTCGAAGATTGGTAGTCTTAGAAGGAGGAAAGAAGCGGTTCACTAACTTGGACACAAGATCATTCCAAGTTGAGATAGAATTGGGATGTTCCTTTTCAAGCCATGTCCGGGCTGCCCCCTCAAGAGAAAACGGAAATAACAACAATTTAACAACGACACTTGGAACGTTATTAAGTTTAACTGTTTGTGTTATTTTTGTGAATCTTTGAATATGAGAATGAGGATCATCGTTTTCAAAACCAGGAAAAGCGATGGCTGTTACTAGATTAAGTAAACCAATCTACAATTCGAATTAATTAGCAAGAACGGGAGGTGATTGTAGTTTTACGTACCTATAAAATATATAATAGTAATACTACTTAGGTAAATTCCAACTATTCACCTTTAACCAAGGTAAAAAGTTAAGACTTACAAAAATAATATAATATATATAATATACGTATGTTTGACCGGGTAAGTATGATCACCCGGGTCGTTTCCCCAATGACTAGTGAGATTGAAACCACGTTTTAATTCGGATCCTGATTTGAATGGAACAAAGATATTTTGGATAAGCTATTACTACTTAATTAAAAAGCAACAAATAATGACAATTAAGCAAATAAACAAATCTTAAATCCTAAAAATGTAAACTAAAATTTTACTAGATAAAGAAAAATTGCCGAAAATTATTAAAAATAAAAGCCCTATTTTTT
>BQNB010063537.1:6156-35648 GCA_026074375.1 Tanacetum coccineum | reverse complement strand
CATTTTACAGTTGTATTCGTTGTAGATATAAATATTAGGACTGTTTTACGGTGTTTATATGTTTTAAAAAAATAAGTTTGAACCCAAATGCTTTAATATTGATTGTCTATCAAATTGTTTTTATTAAATTGTATAAACAAGTTTACAATTGAAAATTTGCCAGATCAGTGCTGACGAAACTTATCTGGATTGCAGACTGCAATGGAATGTATGTTGATTCAGCTTCTTTTTGCAAGACAAGTGATGCTGTGCGATAGGTACTTTAAAGGTACTTTACGTTTGTCATAAATTTAAAATAGAAAAACACTAAATTCAGTAAGTCATGTAATGCAATTGAAACAACAGTTACATAGGCTATACAAAGCAATCAATACTCGACTTTGTGCACCACTACAGTAGATGCATTATTGCTAAAGTCCACAAACTGGATAATACAAATATGCCGATTTGAAAAGTGGTTTCGTGGATATGTTAGGACATTTAAGGGACATGGAAACGATGGAATAAATTGGGCGTCCTTTTTAGTATGAGTGAACGGGGATAACTTCCACAGTATTATTTTGCTTATTTAGTTAGGAAATAAGCCATAATCTTAGCACCCCGACAAAACTAATGATAGCATATTGGCATATTCTGATTACAAAATCTATTTTTAGAATGTAAGCTGTTATTTATAATTGATATATTTGAAATGCTTAGTTTTTCGCATTGTATTAGTGGTTGGAAACTTTATAGCCTTCTGCAACTTTGTTGGGCCTAAATAAAACTAAAGCGAAATCGTATTCTTGGTTTCGTTATCTAATTTAGTGGATTAAATTCACTTTCGTAAAACACTATGTTGCACTCTTTTCAGTAGGATTCAGTGGGTTGGTACACTGGATTTTTTGTTAGATGCAGGTATATGAGGAATAATGCACAGATGACAACAAAAGGCATTTGATCTTCCGGGCAAAACTCAAGAAGCATTTATCCAACATTGATAGCATTGAACTTAAAGATCGATGTATGTTACTCTCTTTTTTCCTTTTCGATTGTTTTTTCTATATATTGCATTATCATGTAATTGAAAAATGGCTACTGAGATTTGCTTAAAACATACTGAAATAAGCAAATAAGCACATCTTGCTTTTGCATACTCCTGTTTCATCATACTTATTGAAATATATGTAATATATCTCTTTCCGGGATCTGTTACCTTTACTAGGGTCTTCTACTCCACATCGTTACATATATAACTAGACACTCATGTATTTTTATAGGAAATCACTTTTACTGATTCTATAAAGCTCGAGATCATCTTGCTAAAATCTCGAAGTGTCGTTTAAAGAAAGCCTATTTTTGTATGTAGGTTGCTGTTAAATAAAGCGAGAACAGTTCTTTGCTTTTGTTTGTGAAAGGTATAGAGAAATCTATGCTGGCAAATACAAAGTCCTATGGTTCGTTTAAAAGTAAGCTCGAGAGCCTACCCCGGTATGTCGTTGTAAGTGCTTCACACACTCAGGAGAACAGTCACAACTAAAAAGTAAGCAGTGGCCATTCTAAATTCGTATACATACACACGCATTTAACTATATTTTACACATCTCATAATATTTATTCCTCTAACTTGCAAAAAAAATTGCTCATCCGCGAGGGTTATTGTACACGAATTAAAAGAACCGTCATATGACACTACTTGACTTGAGGTAATTTCAATCTTGTAACTTGCAAAAAACTACTCAGGTTACCAGACTATTGATGGCATTTCCTTTTCATATGTGAATTTATAAAGTTTATAGTCATCCCTTTTTCATTTATAAAGTTGGAACTTCTCATAAGTATGCTAATATTTTTCTGTGATATAAACTATTGTCCAAGTATACCAATGATAATATGTTATTGTTAGAATCCTAATAAGACTAAGCTAAATTAGAATCCAGGTGTTCCTTATAATATTTAGAGTCTTATTTTAATAATCCTATTATTTAACACGTGTGCGGAAGAAAGATAAAGTCCACACAGAAAATCAAAAAATCACAGACCTATGATGCCTTATGCGTGGCAGGGCTGGCAACGATGTTGGCTTCCATTACAGAGGTTTTAGCAAGCCATTGCTCTGAGTTGGCGGAATTTGCTGGAACTAATCATGAACAAGCTATTATTATTAATGCATCAATGGTGGAATTTTGAGAAAAATATTGATGAAGTGCAAATTGTCATCTCCTATAATAATCTTTTATGCAACGATGTTAATGGAACATGAAGATTTATTAGTACAAATTGGCCATATAGCTTTGATGTAACATAATTGTTATGTATGTTTTTTTATATATTTTTATAAGTTTCCATGGGCCAAATCTAAATATTTATTTTGTGCAGAGTGATTATGGATTAGGAAAAGGAAAGTCGATCAAGTTCCTCCTGAGATCCATTTGCATATTTATTTGAGATATCTTGAACGAATACATCTTAATGTAATGTACCGTCTTTTGCTAGCGATTAATGGATCATTTTATTTGTTAGTTTATAACGTTTGAATCCACATAAATTAAACTTCAACCAATACAATATAGTTTGACATGTTTCTTTTATTTGTTTCACTCATTACATATTTTTTTATGATTTTTTTTTGTTATGAGATAATCAAGTTTATAAATTACTATTGTAATCTTCATTAATATTATTAGTTCATAGAGGGGTAATATTTATGTATGTACTATTAGTATTTTTCGTTATTCATTATTTATGTGTATGTACTGTCAATATTTGTTAAGTAAATTTATTAAGCTAGTTTTCCTATATATATAAAAATCCATTTTTAGGGTTTTAAGTGTGTAACTTTTGAGAGACGAACCCTATTATCATTAGTCGAGTTTAGCAGCTGTGTAGGCCGTTTTTAGGGTGTCAAAAGCCTTTTGTATCAGCCTTGAACACATGTTTTAATCAAGTGAAGTTCATTTATTCCTTTAATCTTTCAATATGTCTGTGTTGTTTGATTAAATCTTGTTCTTCTCATTTGTTTAACATGCTATGCTAGATCCTTTAGTATTTACTTATGATTGCATGAAACTTAATATGTAGATTCTCTTAATATTGGTTCTTGTGATGGATGTGCGCGTTAGGCTTTAAAAAACTAACCATAAGATATTAAATTGGCATAGACGTCTAGGGAAACGCGAGTGTGTAGAAAAGATACCATCGGTAACAGTCTTCATACTACCTTACCCCTAATACGGTTGATCCCTCTTAAGATACTTTAAATGCATGTAATGTACTCTTAGGGGCCTTGTAATAGTCTTCATACTACCTTACTTGTGCGTTGTCTTAACGGAATATTACGTAGACGGCGGGTTCGTGTAATTCGTTCATGACTTAGGAAATACTTACACAAATCATCACAAGTGTGACAAAGCAACAGGATTAGGAGAAACATACTAAGGAGTAATGCATGATTAAGTAAATACGTTCGTTTATCATATAGTCATCACCAAAGTAGTTTAGATATATATTTAGTTTAATTAGTTAAAACAAACCAACATCTCAAACCATGATATTTACCTCCTTTCTAAAAAAATATAAAAACACAAAAAGAATCTTCTCTCAATCCCGTAGACCTTTGTTAGATTCTGTTCGAGTCTTCTCAACCTATTCCCCTAGAGAACAATAACAACCCCTGATTCTTGCCTTACTACACTACAACGGTTAGGTACTCTGCCTAGGGGATTGTAAACCTCTTTGCGAGTTGCAAAACCCGCATCATGGTGACATTAAGAACCACATTAAATCTTCCAATATTTTGATCCCAGTTTTAATGGTAGGGGTTTTAGGTGTCTAGTAACCTCAGTAAAAATTTCAAAGCTTTTTGAGTTGTCTAAATATTTTTCAAAAATTCTAACATTCTAGTGTGCGAACATTTCATTCTCTGAACAGTTTGTGTTGTTGATTTTATTAAAAATAGTAATGCTTATCTAAAATTAATGGAAACATTACAGTAACTACATAACTCATTAAAGTTTATGTGGTGTGAATTTGGAAGTCAGAAGAGGTCATTTAATATTTTATTAAAATTCATGAAGTGACATTAAATTTCTGCTATAATCTGGAATTTAGAACATTAAAGTAATGTATAGATAAAGTATAAGTAAGGTATGGGAACGTGATGGGATGGACCATGAGGGTATATATAAACTTTAGAAGTCCATCAATTATTAGTTACATAGATAAGGTCGTCCAGCCTAATCATGTGTAACTCGTGTATTATTAATGTGTAGATTTCTAGCTTGGAATTGTGCGGTTTGTTGTGATCGTCAAGGTGAGTTTTCGTAGCCCCTTTTTAATTATTTTCTTGGGGGAAAATGGTACTCATAAATTTGTTTTGAAATGTTTTAGTGTTGTGCCTTAAATTGTTTTTAATGTTTTTGGACAAAGGGTGTGGTTATAGTGTATCTGTGTGTACTTGGGCGTATGAGTTTCCAGTGCTATTCCAGCCTAACTATGTAACTCATGTTGGAGCGTGTTCGTTAATGCTAGCATATGTGTGTATATTGGTATAGAGATTTCCCTGTGTGATTGGAGATGAAACTGTGATTTAATGATTTGTTGGTGTACTTGAGTATGATCCACTAATGTCCTATTCTTATGAAATACACAGCAAAAGTTATTGTTTTATATTTAAATCTATGAGCTCACCAACTCTATGCTAACGTTTTTGAGTATCCATTTGCAGGTGAAATTAGAGAAGCTTAAGAGATAAGACTGCATGGCTAGCGGGACATTAGGATCCTTGCATTGGAGTCATACTTGCTATCATTTACATTTCGTATTTTCTTACTTAAGATATTTTGATTTTGATGTTTTTGAATCTTCTACTTTATGACTATGTATTTTTATGGTTACGATTAACCTAGATACAAGTCCCCTTTTGTGTCGGGTGTCGTCATGACATTTTGATTTTTAAATGTATTTAGTTACTCTCTATTATTATATCAATGTGTTGTGACGATCCCTCACGCCTCGCGTTTTCACTTTGGCGAGGTGTGACAGAATGGCCTATAATATTCCAAAACATTAAAGTTTGGTTAGATTCATTTCGCTGAGTTCTAGACTTATGTATGTGCATGATGAGGGTGCAATGGTCATGTAATAAAGTGATTTTAGTGATGCAATTTAAAATGAGGAAATATGTGATTTTAAATAAATGAAGAGGGTATATTTGTTATTTTAAAGTTTGATTAGGTATACATGGAAGAGTAGAAAGTCTATCGGAAAAAAAACCTCCATTACACATATTAAGAGTGTGTTTGGTATGTAGGTGTAGAGTTCAAGATTGTGATAAAGACCGGTAAACTTTGTTTGGTTGAATTTTATGGATTTAAAAATAGGACTCAAGCCAAATATCAAGGCATACTAAGGGTGGGTGTGGACGGTTTGGTTTTGGTTGATTTTTGGAAAAAATTGAAACCGAATGTTCGGTTTCTTGCATAACCATAACCAAAACCATTAAATTTTTCTCGATTTGATTTTTCGGGTTTCAGTCAGTTTTCGGTTTGGTTTCTTCAGTTTTTAACCGTTTGTACTTGGGCCAATTTGGCACCACAATTTTTTTTCTATATATATGTCAAATTGAAGCTAAGATACTAAAATGTTATTTGCTTAAATGTTTTTAAGAAGTATCATACTGTCTATTTTCCTCTCCTCACAAACTTTGGACCCATTGTATAAGCATTATTTGTATGCATGTTTTCACTGAATAGTGGTAAAATTATAGTATAAACGATGTTCGTAACTCATGCGGTGCCGCAGAGCGTGCGGGACTAATTTTACAATGAACAAATAAGCCCAAGTACTATTTGTCAGTAGTTGGGACTAACCATGCAACGAACCGATAACCTCATGGACTATTTTCGTAAGTTTCTTAAAAATATAGTATTAAACTTTAACATTTTTTATAAAATCGTACGCATGTCAGAAGCATTGCAATATTAAACTCGTTTTGTTCGCATTTCGGCGATCTTTTCAGTGACCTTTTTTTTCCTGAATGAATCGATAAATATGCGTTTCATATTTGATAATTAAAGTTTGTTATATAAAAAAGTCGTAAATTGGTAAAAAGTTTAAGGTCGGTTTTGTAACTTTTTGTATACTTTGAGGATGCGTTTTGAATTTTTTTTACATCGTGACTCGTGAACCGTGTTTTTTTATTGCCAATCACACATGCCTAAGTTTCTACTATTTTTATTGCCAAGGATGCATGCTTAAGTTTCTGCTCTTTAATATAAGTTAATAGAGTACTACTATTGGTACCCACCAGACCCATCAAGTAGTACAAAAAAAATACCAAACATTCCATTTTGACTTCCCGGTTAACAACATAACACATTCTTTTATCAGTTTTTGTTTCGTATTTTTTGTCAGTTTAATACTTTTGTCTTATTAAACTTTATAGTGTTTGTTCTACAATTTCCGTTTCACTGTTTTATAATATAAACACGATTGTAAAAATTTAAAAGTTAAAAAGACGAAAAATAAAAAAACGTATATTCTTAAACTTTGTATTTTTTTATCGGTGAACAATAATTATGAGATGAAAAGAGTACTTGTGAGTCTCTTAAGGAATATATCTCTGCAGCCTATTAAGGATGATAGCCAAGATGTATAAATACAGTTGACTATATAGAAACACTGATTATGAATACTATGTGTTAATGCGGAATCTTAACACAAGTACTAAGAAAAACAATGAAGAACTAAACAATAACTTCTATTAATCTGCTTTGAATGATTACAGATTACTAACTAATAAGATATGATTTTGCTATGAGATATCTTGAGGTCGTGTATCTAACTATGCCAATAGGAATCCTTTTATAGAACAACCCTAACAGACTTACAAAACGCATACATATCTTTTCCTAAAATATCTCATACATATCTCTTAAACGGTACTAACTATTTTCTACTAACGGTACTAACTAACTGATCAGTACTTAACATTTTGTACTGTCAGTACTAACTATAACTATCAGTACTTGTAACATTCCGTATTTTCAGGTCATTTACAAAACTATTAAATTTCACTATTTATTTTTTTTCTCGTACGCGTTCACTTTTAACTTCATGTTTTCTTCAATAATCTTTAATTCATAAAGGATGTATCCAAACACTCTTATCATTTCTTGATCTTTTAAACTCTATCCTTCTTCAGCAGCAACTTTATCTCTTCAGCAACACAACAACATCTTTTCAGCAACAATCCAACTAAGTTGGCTTTGTAGTTTTTGGCAAACTACCAGCCATTAACGGATTTGATGTTCCTTTACCAGTAGCCGTTTGCTCTGGGATAGTTAACTCTTCATTTTAAAAACATGGTGAGTTTAATTACCATACAGTTTTTGGTAAACTATCAACCATCAATGGAATTGTGATTGTCTTATACCAAATACCGTTTGCTTTTGGACAAGCCAATGCTATCATTGCCATAACATGGTCATTGATATACTAATATAGTTATTTAGCAAACTATCAGCTAACAACAGATTTTGTATTAGTCCTTTACCATGAACTGTTTTGATCATGGTCTAGCCAACTCTTAACCATTAAGCAATTGAGTTTAGACCCTAAAATTTTTTGTGTAAATTGTCAACCATAAACGAATTTGAGAAGTCTTTACCACAATTCATTTGCTTATGGACTAGCCAGTTCTTATGCATGTTAAGCATGGTGAACTGACGACCCTGGTTGGTTGTGGGTGGTTAGCCAACACTCAAACCCTTCTCAATCCCATCAATCTTATTCTTCAGGTTCTAACTCTGCAAGTGTCTTCTTGATAAACCTGATCAACTCCAATGCCATAGTACTGTCTTCTTTAGACTCTAACTTCAATTTCAGCATTCTCATCAGTATTTCCTTTCTCAAATCATTCTTCATCTATCTGTTGTTTAATAAACCTTATCAAATCAAGAGAAACAGAACTTTCTCTTTCTACTTCCAAACCAAGATCAAGCATCCTTTGCAATAAATCTTTAGAAAGAGGATATCTTCTTTCAACCAACATATGAATAACTATCCCATCCTCAAATTCCATTATGCAGACTCCACATGATTCATACAACCTCCATGTGACAATCTTCCAATCTTGTTGTCCACTCCAGAAGTCACTTTGTTCATTTCCTTCTGTTGAGGATTCCATCATAATCTTCAAGTCTCCCCAAAGAATCAATTCAAATCCATTTAATGTAACTTCTGAGAACTGCTCCCTCATCAAGTCATACAAATGAAATAGATCTTACCTAGTTGAACCCCTGAAATTCCCATTGGCTCTGTAGATAACAAGATAATCTCCATTTGGTGATGATACCTTGCTTAATCTAGCAATAACTGATTTCTTCTCCATTATCTCACTGTCTAAGATACTCTCAAATGTAACAATCTTCAGGCATTTTTTATGTTCATCATCACTGTCAACATCAGATTGTTTTCTTGCCTTTTTCCTTGCAATCATCTTGATATGACCTCCCTTTCTTTTCTTAGTACCTTCTTCTTCTTTATCTTCCTCCTTGACCATTTCATTCTTAGAGGAATCAATTCCTTTTTCATTCATCTTTTTAATCAGTCTTTCATCTTCAGCAGACCCAATAGAAATGAAATCTTCATCTGACCTCTTAATCTTTTCATACAGAGCTTGTATTTCCTCAAACTTCTTGGTTTTCAAATCAGAATGCTTGAAGTTTCCTACATGCTTCAAGTAGGTCATCATTTGATTTCTTAGTTGATTCTTTGTAGGTGGTATGTTCCTGATAGCTTCTGATCTTTGTTGAGCAAGGAATTTTCTTTGAGCAGCAATTGTGTCATGAAGGAATTTTGCTCTTTCTTCTATTGTAAATTGCTCTCTTTCTTCTTCTTGAAGCTTCTCAGCAAGAAGTCTATCAGCCTCAATTCTTGCCTTTATGTCATCATAATTTCTTATGAGAGCTTCATTGGTAGCTTTTTCTTCAGCTAATCTGTTTCTTTCTTCTTCACCTTCCCACTCTTCTTGTATTTTCCTAGCCATTTCTTCATCACTTGCAAGCTGTTTAAACTTCTTCTCAGCTTCAGGAATACCATCAGATTCACTTTCAGATTCATCCTCCTCTTCTATTTTCTTCTTTCCTTTGTCTTTTGGATCAATTTTTGGAAGAGGCTTTAATGTCAGAAGTGATCTTGTAGAAGTAGGCCTAGGTCTGTCAGTTTCTTCAATATCCTTCAACTCTACACCTTTCTCCTTTTCTCTAGAAACTGCTTTGGCTTGACTCATGTTGAGAAGAACCTTAGCTATTGTTTCATCATCTCCAAATATTGTAGAAGTAGGTGTTTGAGTAGGTGTTTGAGTGGCTTGAGTAGCAATTTCTTCTTCAGTATGATCTTCAGTACCTTTTCTTTGCCCATCAGTACTTTCAATTTGCTCTTCAGTACCTTCAATGTGCTCTTCAGTACCTTCATTGTGCTCTTCAGTACCTTCATTGTGCTCTTCAGTACCTTCATTGTGCTCTTCAGTACCTTCATTTTGCCTGTCAGTACTAACTTTGGATCCGTCAGTACTAACTATTGGTATGTCAGTACTAACTTTCTCCATGTCAGTACTAACTCCCTCCTTGTCAGCACTAAGTACATCTTCAGTACTAAGTATATTCTCATCAATCTCCTTGTCTTCATCCACCATTTCTCTTGTCCTCCCCACATCCTGAGCATTCTCTGTTTCCATATGATCAACTGAATCTTCAGGAATCTCATCAAATAGAGGATCTCTTTGAACTGATGATTCACCTTTAGCAAACTTCCTCCCTTGTTTGGATACAGACTCTTTGTGCACCCTATGTTTCTTTGAGAAGCTCTTGCTTGGGAATCTTTGCTTCAAGGAGACACTTTTCAGCCATGCTCTATGGTGTTTGATAACAGGTTTAGCTTGCTTCTTGAGCTTTGTGATCTGAGCCTTCAAGTGTTGTATTTCCTTGGCTTGATCTGAAACCTGTGCACATAAAGAGAGACAAAGATCATAGACACTTTGGAGAGTCATGTCACCCTCATTCCTGAAAGGGATTTATCACTAATGAGAACCTCCAAGATTTCTCACCAGAAGTTTCCTGGATAGAAAATCAGGAATAGTAGTAGTGGTAGAAGTCTTGGGGATAGGGTAGTGCTGGAGCTCAACAGGTACACACACTAGTTTGGAGCAGGAGATGAGTCAGTCGTGCTCAGTAAGGTACTTTACTAGTGGAGCAAGAGAGGGTGTATGGGGGGTGGTGGGGTTGTTCTTCAGATGGTCTTTCTGAAGGAGCACCCTCATCCTGAGTTGGTTGTACCAACATAGTGGCAAACAAAGGGGTGACTTTCCCTGAGAAATGTTTACCCTTCTTAACCATGAAAGAAAAAACTTTACTAGTTAAAGTATTTACAAGAAAATGATCTAAAGGTACAGACACATTAGCTATTTATGTTGTTTATCTAAACAGACTATAAATAAAACGTGGATACATTACAAACTTTTTCTTTGCATCTAAGTGTCTAAGCATACCATCAAAAATTAATTTAGAAAAATTATATTTCTGATTAGATGTTAAGCAAATGACAGCAGTGGCAATGTTAGTAGGAATTTGATCCCAAGAGGTATTTTTTGAACTAAGACAATGATTGATTGTATGAAATAAAAACCTCCATTTGGTGGAAAACAAAGCTTTATAAATGTTAACACTGTTAAATCCCCCTCATACCCCATAAGCTGTATAACATCAAATATAGCCTGATTAGGTAAAGAGTCTATCCCCTTAGCATCATCAAAAAGAAGATCACTTCTTATTGATGCCTCAGAGATAGACATAGACTTGCCAGCTACTTTGGCAGTAATGTGCCTAACATTATTGATTATTTTAGACTTAGCAGACGTCCAAAACTGTTCAACAAATGTAGTAGATACAACAGACTTACAGTGAGAGCATGATGGAATGGGGAACTGTGCTTAAAGAAAATCAAGGATCTCGAAACTCTGCATTCCTTTCAGTCCTTCTCCAATACGCGACCATGTTATGCTTAGACATGATCATGGACAGCCATTTTGGTTGAAAGAGTGATCATCGTTAATAGAAGATATTAGGGCATGTATATACAATGTATTTGAGAAAGATTGCGAAGGAACTTGTGCAATTGAGCTGGGTTTATATAGGTTAGGATACCTAATTTCAAGGAAACCGTTTCCAATTTACACATGTACCCCGGCGGTATTTTCTTCAACGGCTCATAGCGGTACAAACTTTGTCCATCGGTACTAACTTTGCACTATCGGTACTAACTGTGTCCAACCAAAGAATGAACAATGTAAGTATCAGGAGTGCTTCAGTACCATCAATAACTCTTCTCAATGACCCTCTAAAACCTATCAAACCTTTGGAAATGCATCACCTATGGTTAACAAGTTTCTTTCAAACAAACTAACAACACATACATATGCTTCCCTTTAACAATGTACTTATTGATTTATCATCTAATAGTAACAACAAGAACTGAAACCTTGCTTAACATTAAATGCCTTGGTGATAAATCCGCTACATTGTCATAAGTGTGGATTTTTAAGCACCTGAATGAGTTTCTTTTCATAAGCATCTCTATGAAAATGGTGTCCTAATAGCAATGTCTTTTGTTTTGGAATGATATACTGGATTCTTTCAATGCAAATGGTGCTTTCATTATCCATGTAGATCTTTGTGATCATGAGTTGAACCCATAGTCCCTAACATTTGATTAGATCCAACAAAACTTGCCCACAGCAGCCTTGCAGCAGCAACATAATCTGCTTCTGTAGTAGAAGTAGCCCACAATGGTCTGCTCTTTGCATTGCCAATAAATGAGTCTCCTTCCAAAGAAATTGACACCTCCTGTGTGGATTTCCTGTCAAGATTTGGCTCCATGCATAATCACTATAGAGTAGGATTCCAGGTCAAATGAAGACACTCTAGATACCAAAGACCCATTGGGTTGCCCTTATAGTACCTAAAAATTCGCTGACAGCACTTAGATGGGAGGACTTTGAGTGACCAAAACCTAGAACAAGCACAAACTGCAAACATACATGTCAGGTCTAGAAGCAGTCAAGTACATAAAGAGCCAATCATGAACCCTATAGAGATGTACATCCACATCAACTGGCCTTCCTCTCCTGACTAACGCTTCTGAGTCACAATTGTTGTACTAGCATCGTACAATTGCAAAGATCAAACTCTTCAGGATATTTCTGCAACATACTTATCCTGACTAAAAAAGATACCATCTTCCAACTGTTTGACTGTAATCCAAGAAAGAAAGTGAGCTCTCATGAAACTCATCTAACAATTTACTCTTCAATAATGCTTCAAACTCATCACACCAAGACTCATTGTAAACCTCAAAGATGATATCATACCACATAGACTTGACTAGTATGTTACATTTTGTCCTTCTTTATTAAGAGAGTTTGTCCATAGTGACCTCTCTGTATCCATTCTTAATAAAAGAAAAAAAAAAAAAAAAGAAAGAGAAGATAGAAGAACATACCAGCTCTAGGAGCTATGTATCCCAAGAGAGCTTTTACAACTTTGTATACTTTCTGAGGAAATTTAGATCTAGAAAGCCTGGTGTTGAGATACATACACCCCTTCATCAATTTTCCCCATAAAGAGAAGGCACTTTTCACATCCATTTGATAAACTATAAAACCCATGTATGAGGCAAAGTCCAAAAAGATCCTTATGGCTTCAATCCTGGCCACAGGAGCAAAAACCTCATCATAGTCTATCCCTTCCTCTTGCCTATGTCCCTGAGCAACTAACTTTTCTGACAACAACTCCTCTTTCATCCTTCTTATTTCCATAAACCCGCTTGTACCGATAGCCTTGCTTCCCATAAGGCAAATCTACTAAGACCACAAACTTTCCTGTATCTTAAACTGCAGAATTCTTCGTTGCATAGCATTACCCAACATCATCTTCAAGAGCTTCTGAATCTTTTGGGTTCATGTTGAGACAGGAAACAAGCAAATAAACAGTGCTGGAAGTCCTTATGATTATTTCTCCTTTGCTTTTGAACATAGCTAACAAAAGCATGAGCTCCAGAACTTTTATGCAATTTGCTTCTTGTTTGAACTGCTGAGGTTGGATCTCCTAGAATAAGTGCTGTAGGATGAGAGGAGTGAATCCTTGATGTGGGAATAGGACTAACATTCACAACAGATTCCAAGTTTGTGAAGTCAGCCACTGCACCCTCATCATCATAAGATGAAGTAGTGAAAATACCCTCAGTGGAATGTTGATAAATATCCTCAAGTGGAGGTATTTCTGAGTCATCTTCTTCAGGATTTGTTGGATCAGAAAGAGATAGTCCCTCATGAGGACTGGCAGTACTAACTGGTATGCAACAATATTTAACTAGTGTTTAGTACTGCTAGCTTTAGCTGGTGTGCTAACAGTACTAAAAATGTTAGTACTGCTAGGTCTAGCAGCTCCTTCTTTTATCACTAAGTGCTCAAACTTCTTCCTGAGAGCTTCAGCTTCCTCATTAGCTTCCTTTTCTTGTCTCTTAAGTCTTTCAAGTTCATCCATAAAGACTTGTTCTTCCTCTCTTGGACCATCTCTCTTTTCATCTGTCTTTAAACCAGGAGTGATGTTAAGAATAGAAGACCATATTGGCAGTACAAACAGTCTTGAGCAGATTAATTCCTCTTGATCAGAATCCCCAGCATCAGATAATAACTTCTGTACCTGCATTTTGGTAGCTTCCTGTTGACTTAGCATGATGATAGCTTGATTCATTGATCTTATAGATGATAGTTTCATAGAATCGTTAAATAATCAAGATCAAAAACCAAGTTGGTCATTTCCCTGCAACATTTGGTTTATTCTCTAAGAAGTTTGATGTGCAGGTGTTCCTTCAACCTTTTGGTTTCTAGTTGTATACCTAAAACCTTGCATTGTAGAGAATACACAACTAAAAATCCCTCATCTGATTTTCCAGCGAACTTGCCAGGTGGTCAATGCATTCAAGATGGTCACATGGCACCCAAAAGGTCTTATATAACTTAATAATTGGTATCTTACCAGTTAAAAGTTCATAAGTGTCTATTATGAGCTTGGTCACAATACCCTGTTATGAACATAACAACAGTACTAACTGCTTCAGCCCAAAAAGTTGTTAGTAAAAAATGAATCTGCAAGCATGGTCCTAGCAGCCTCAATTAGGGTCCTGTTCTTTCTCTCAGCAACTCCATTTTGTTGTGGAGTTCTGGCATTACTATATTCCCTCTTGATCCCTTTTGACCCACAGAATTCAATAACATCCTTGTTCTTAAATTCTGTACCATTATCACTTCTAATAGTTTTAACTTTTTGATTCAATTGGTTCTCTATCTGTCTTATAAAGTCCTTAAGGATTGCACTATAGTTCATCCTTATTGTCTAAGAAAAATACCCAACTAAACCTGCTAAAATCATCAGTGATAACTAGGCAATAGGTCTTATGGTTTAAACTCCTTACAGATGTAGGTCCAAACAAATCCATATGAAGAAGTTGTAAAGAGTGGCTAATAGAGCTTACTGTTTTGGCCTTACAGGAGGCCTTGTGTTGCTTTCCTTTCTGACAAGCAACACAAGTGTGGTCATTTTGAAAAAGCTTTGAAGAAAACCTCTTACAAGGTTTCCTTACAAGTTTTTGTTTAGGTTTTTTGAAATTAACATGACCCAACCTCCTACGCCACTTGTTAGATTCATCAATTGTAGCCTTTGCAATTAAACAAGCCAATCCTCCTGAATGTGAAGGAATGGTGGGGGGAAAAAAAGGGGAAAAAAGAGTGGGGAACATGTTCTCTAAATTGAAACTAAACATATTGTTTTTGTCTGGGGATTTTAAGTAATACCTTGAATTTCATCAGGTAACTTAAACTCAGAAGACAAGAACAAGACATTCAAATTCAGTAAACATAACCTGTTTCCTTTTTGTCACATATTTTGTGATACAGAAAAGAGATTGAAATGCTGAAGTTCTTTTACAAAGCATACATCCTCAACATCTAACTTATCCCTTTTAATATTACCTTACCGGTGATATAACCTTTACTACCTCCAAAAGCAACAGGGCCACCATTAAAATCTTGAAATTCAGCAAGGTAGGCCTTGTTTCCAGTCATATGCCTGGAACATCCACTATCAACAATTCCTTTATTCTTAGAGCTCAATTTGGATAATCCTGCAACAATTAAAAGAAAGAGATAGATTCTCTTAGGGACCCAAGCCTGTTTGGGCTTGAGTCTGCCTAGTGGATCTTTGAAAGTGTAACAATTTCTAAGACTGGATCCACCATTGTATTTGGATCCACCATGGTATCTTTGTGGTCTCCAATTACAACCTGCTGAGGGCTTAACAGCAGTTTCCCTTTTTCCCCCAACAGTACTAACTGCATTTACCTTAGCAGTATTAAGTTTTTGATTTGAAAAATCTGTTCTAAGTACCTTAGCAGGATGGTGAATGAGTTTTGTAAAAAACATTTGCTGGTCTAACTCTATTCACAATGGGCTTAACAGTATTAACTTTCATGGCAGTACTAGTTAGTACTGTCTGTCTGTTAAAACTTTGTCTAGCAGTACTAAAAATTTTAGTACTGCTAGCTTTAGCAGTATTAACTGGAATTTTACCAGTTCTAGTTAGTACTGCTGAAGGAACAAATTGGTTTTGTTTATTCACTCTTTGCACATTATTCCAACCATTGTTTAAGTCAGCTTTTCTTGCCATCCTCTTCTCATGGAAATCACAATCTCTAATTAAATGATTAAGACTACCACATACAAAACATGCTCTTACAGTAAACCCATACCCCAAATCTTTCTTGTCAACTTTAGGTTTTTGACTATGTGTGAACTGACTCTAACAGTTTCCTAGGATTTTTTACTTGCTGGTTAGCAAAATAGGTGTTTCCTTGTTGTTTGGTTTGTATAGACACATACTCACTTCACTAGTCTGATTCATACTCCTCAATGAAAGGAGCATCAGACCCAGACTCAAATGTTCCGAGAATTTTTAGAGCCAGTTCTTAGATTGACATTCTACATTAGATTCATTGACAACTGGTTCAGACACTAGTTCTGCACTAATGTTAGATTCACAGGTTAGTTTGGAATCAAATTCCACTTTATTGAATCATATTCACTAGGTTGAGTCCTGTTTTGGACCATATTAAATTTTGAGTAATCTACTTCAGTTTCAGGTCCATAGGGCATATAATTCCCTGTCATTGGTGGTGGTACAGCATGCATTCCTTCTGCTGTAACAAACCTATCATACAAAGATTGGTTTTCTATCTCACTCTCTTTATTCATAAAAACACTCTCAACACTTCTTTTCATAGCTCAAAATAACATCATGACAGTGATATCCATACCCACCCAAACTTATCCATTTAGCACTCATTTGGGTATTTAGCATTTTACTAATATTCTTAGAAGAAATTATGGCCATTTTTCTACTTTACCTTTAAATCTTTTTTTCTTTTGACTTCTTCTAATAATGATTCTTATGTTAAAGTGAGAACATCCCGTTTTATCATCTAAATCTATTTCATAAACTTTAATCTTTTGTTCATACCAAAGTTTTCCTTGTGATGAGCAACTAACTGTGCTTCAACTTTCTTAAGACCTTGAGAATATGCCTTTATTTTTATGCTTGCATCACTTAGTTGTTCTCTCTGAGCATCATATAGTTTTTTAAGATTAGCATAAGACTCTTTACACTTAGTTGAACAAGAAATTACCTCTGTGTCTGAGTCTGAGCTGTTGCAAGCGCATCAAGCATAATCTCATCTTTTGAATGATTTGTCCACTCCCACACCTTCTCACAACCACCAACCCCCCAACAATCAATGTCACCAATGACTTTATAATCCTCCCTTCTGTCTAGTTCTGCTCCCATCCTTATTTCCAGAATTCCATGCATCCCCTCCTCCTGTATCTTGAGTTCATTTGATTCACACTCTCTGCACAAATGCCTGTTTTGTGGCAAATGTAACATTCCACTTTGGTTTTTATCAAAGCCAACAGTTTCTTTTGCATCAATTGGAGCTTTCTACAGCTCTTCGTGTAGAACTTTTTCATTCTCATTGAGATCCATGGCACTTGCCACTTCAAGTCCTATTTCTCAAGGTCCTTATTCATCATCTGTTCTAAGTCCTCCATGATCCAGTTTGATGGCAGCTTGATTGATTAGCAAGTAATGAGTATGATAAGGTTTTGGGTTTCATAACTTTGAGGTAGTTTTGACCAGAAAGATTGGGAACACAATAAGCGGTACTAACTTCATTAGTACTGCTGGTGTTCTCAGAGACAAAAGCTACATTTTGCGGGCTAGAGGATGATGATGCAGTAGAGCCTTTTATATCACTCTCAAAGACTCTTAGATTATTGTACAAATCATCAAAGCTTAGACTGTCTACTCCTGGTTTGGTCCTCATTATCAAGGAAACTTGTGACCAGGCAGAAGGTAGAGATCTTAGAAATTTTTGATTTGCATCCTCAGTAGATACACCTGCTCCATGAATCTCTAACTGACTTAGGAGACTTTGGAACCTGTCATAGCCTTTGTGAAGCCCTTCTGTGTTGGATACAGAGAATCCTTCAAACTGTTGCTTCAAGATATACTTTTGCATCTTCTTGGATTCGTCATTTCCACCAAATCTAGATTTGATGGCATCCCACATCTCTTTTGCATCAGTCATCTTATGGAACTTAGCAAGATGATCTTCTGGTAGGGCCATAAGCAAGGTGGTCCTTGCTTTTCTCTCTCTTTCTCTGGCTACAATCTCTTCTGCAGTTCTAGGAGGCAAAACCTTAATTTGTCCTGATGTATCTGTAGTGATTGAAACAGGACCATTCCCATTTTGTATAACCTCCCAGATTGGATAATCTGTATGGGCCAAGTAGTGCTCCATTTTCATAGCCCATATATCATATTCTCCCTTTTTGAGAATAGGCAGCTTGATGGTTGATACTGTATGAGGAGTTTGTTGGGTTGGTGTTTGTGATGATGATGGTGGAGGTGGTGGTGGTGGTGGAATTTCATCTTGTGATGCAGACATGTTTCGTTTTGAAGGATGAAGGTTTATAATTGATTAGATTGTTCTCTTATTCATAGTTTCTCACATGCTCTGATACCACTTGTATCCCTTAAGAAATTAATCTCTGCAGCCTATTAAGGATGATAGCCAAGATGTATAAATACAGTTGACTATATAGAAACACTGATTATGAATACTATGTGTTAATGCGGAATCTTAACACAAGTACTAAGAAAAACAATGTAGAACTGAATAATAACTTCTATTAATCTGCTTTGAATGAATACAGATTACTAACTAATGAGATATGATTTATGCTATGAGATATCTTGAGGTCGTGTATCTAACTATGCCAAGAGGAATCCTTTTATAAACCAAGGATAACCCTAACTGGCTTACAAAACGCGTACATATCTTTTCCTAAAATATCTCATACATATCTCTTAAACGGTACTAACTATTTTCTACTAACGGTACTAACTAACTGATCAGTACTTAACATTTTGTACTGTCAGTACTAACTATAACTATCAGTACTAACTATTTGTACTGTCGGTACTAAGTTAGGAAAACATAAATCCTAACATCATATATTTTTTTTAATTTTATATATTTTATATTTTTATATTTTGTTTTTATAAATGTTTTGAAAATAAATAAATAAAAAATCTTTTTGGTTTTTCTGGTTTTTAATATATATACATATTTTACAGGATATTGGAATAGGTACCACCACTATTCTTCAGCTTCATCTGCCAATTAGTTTCAGGTCTTCTGGCGAGAAAAAATAAAAAAACTTTGCATTCTCAGCTTGTTGATAAGAAATTCAATTCTTTCTCTGCCAAGAGCTTTAGTGAAGATGTCCGCTAGCTGATACTCCGTATTGACAAAGTAAAGCTCTACTACTCCGTTCTCAACTTGCTCTTTTATGAAGTGGAATCTGATGTCAATATGTTTTGATCGAGAATGTTGAACATTGTTGCAGCATAAGGCAATAGCGCTTTTGTTATCACAGTACATTGGAATTTTATTGAATCCAAGGCCATAGTCGGTAAGCTGCGATCTCATCCAAAGGACTTGAGCACAACAGCCAGACAAGGTTATATATTCAGCTTCCGTACTAGATATCGCAACGCTTTTCTGCCTTAGATGAACCAGCAAACGAGTCCTGTCTCCTATAATTGCAATACAACCATATGTACTTCGTCTAGTATCTTGGCTACCCACACGCTCAGCGTCTGCAATAGCTGTTAGAGCAATAGAAGAAATCATTTGAATACAAGATCCCCTATTAACCTGTCCCTTAGGTAATTTAAAGATCTTTACAGCATGTAAGTGCTTTACGTAGCTTTGCCTGATACCGGCATCACATGCATACTATCAAAATGTAGTTTGGTCTACTGGCTATGAGATACATAGAGGGTGCCCACATTCTAGATAGTGTGTATGGTCAACGCTTTCCCCTTATGTATCTTCCATCCAGTTTGGATTTCTCCACCATGGAGTATCACGTGGTCACTATATTTTCATACCATATATTTTAAAAGATCTATAGCATATTTAGACTGGTTTAAAAAGATACCCTCTAGGACTTGTGAAATCTGTAGTCCTAAAAAAGATATTTTGCCCATCAACGACATCTTAAACTTTGAACACGTTATTTTTGAAAATTGGTCACATAGTTTCAGGTGAAGTATAACCAAAATTATTTTCATCACATAGATTTGTACTGGTAGAATATCTTTGCCTTGTCTTCTGATGAACAATGTGGGATCCATGGTTCCTTTAGAGAATTCCAAAGAGCGTAGAAACTTTCGACAATAGATCGACCACATGCGAAGGAGCTTGTTTCAACCATAAGAGAGCTTTGTTAAGCTATACACATGATTCGGATTGTCTTGACCACAAACGTCCTGGCTTACATAAACCTTTCTCGCGCAGAAATGCCGATCAAGAATGTCGTCTTAACATCCATTTGGTATCGATCATATTCATGTGAGCATCAATTCGAGGAAATAATCGAATAGCAGCAAGTCTAGCACTGGAGCAAAGGATCCTGAAAATCAATTCCCTCTTCTTGACGTAACCACGAGCAACCAAGCGAGCCTTGGTTTTTTTAGAATTCCTCCTAATTATCAAGTTTCACCACCCCCTTGTAATCCATTTTTAAAGTAAATAACCATCATTTTATCTGGACGAATGAACGTGTTTACCATACTTTCAAGATGTTTCAAATCATTTAGCTCCTCTTGCATTACTTCAATACAACATGCTGATTTTAATGCGTCTTATAGTATTTGGTTAACTAATTGTGAGTAATGCATCGTAGTAACAAATAAGGCTTGTTCATAAGTTGGAGTCCTTGTGGAAATAGGGTCTTCGAGTTCACCGATGATTTACTAAAGGAAATAATCCTTTTGTCCATTTGGTAATGTTTCTGAGTTAGGAGCAGCAGTGTGCACAACAATAGGATAACGTCCGAAGAAGAATGATGCTTCAATACTTTTCAGAATTAGAATACCAAAGAATGGATCGTTATTCATGTGTGCAACATCTAAGTCATGATTGTCTTCTTCAACATCGTTAGAATGACAGGAGATTGAGTTTCGGGTGTTGTTTGTGAGTTACAAGGTGATGTGCATCTGGTCAACAATTGTTTTAGGAAAGGTGAATCGTGGATACATCGGTCCCTAGAGCAACAACTTCAGCAATTGAAGCCAGTGAATTTAGGGCTGGGTGATCAACAGCTTGATGGAGGGTGAGTAATTCATCAAACGTGGTTGAAACAAAATATCCCAATTAGTTCTTAAAGGTGGTACAAATGGTGTTAAAAGAGGAGGGTTTGGCACGAGTCCTGAACTGATTATTACAGGAGTCATTTCATGAAGTGCGGGTCCTAAACTGATGTGTTCAGAAGCCATTGCTGTCAGCACATCAAAATCTACATGAATTGTTTTAATGATTTCATATAAGGTACTTGGTTGTAAATTTGAAATGCTTTCTTTATAGGTGCATAGCCAATGAAAATACGAATATCAAATTTTGGTTGTAACTTACCCAAGTTCTTGCTATCATTTGTTGGATAACAAAGTGCACCAAATACATGGAAAAATGATAAGTCAGGAAGTTTGTCATGTAAAAGCTCATATGGTGTTTTTTCATGACGAAGACGTACAATGGAACGATTTTGGGTGTAACATGCGGTAGCAACTGCTTCTGCCCATAAGAATAACGGAGCTTTTGCATAAATCAACATTGTGCGGGCAACTTCAATTAGCGTACGATTACGTCTTTCAATGACACCATTTTGCTGTGGAGAGCGAGCAACAGATGTTTCATGAGAGATGTCAACCTTCTCATAATATTCACGCAAAGTTTGATTAACAAATTCAGTTCCATTATCTGTTCTGATTCGTCGGACATGTACTTTAAGCCGCACTTGGATCATCTTGAGAAACTTGATTATGAAATCTGGAGCTTCATCTTTTGACCTTAAGCACTTTACCCATGTAAATCGAGAGTAATCATCAACAATGACGAGGATGTACTTCTTTCCATTAACACTTGCGACACGCATTGGTCCACAAAGATCCATGTGCAAGAGATAGAGTTTTTCTTGGTTGGTGTCTTCAGATTTAGGTTTGTGGGGTTTCTTCTTGCTTTTGCCCATTGCACAAGCAGAACACAGATGGTCCTTTTCAAATTTTAGCTTAGGGAGACCTCGAACAAGACCGTGTCTAGCTAAATGGTTGATTGCACCAAAGTTCAGATGAGACAGACGTCGGTGCCATAGCCATGACTTAGTCTTCGAGGCCTTTGACAAGAGACATATTGGGGAGGACGCCATCATATCTCCAAGAGACAGTGTATACAGATTGTTGCCTCGAGATCCAGTCAGTAGATCAACACCTTCTAGATTACGAATGAAGCAGGTGTGTTGACGAAAAGCAACTTCAAGGTTCGAATCACAGAATTGCCCAACGGAGAATAAGTTATGTCCAAGTCCTTCCACGTAGTAAACCCTTGAGATCGTCACATTCCCAATCTGATAATCACCATATCCCAATATCTTTGCCACGTGATCATTTTTGAATTTTACAGTACCTAAAAATTTATTGACAAAATTGGTGAGCTGAGAGCGATCTCCGGTCATATGCTTGGAGCAGCCAGAGTCCAAATACCAGAGAACAATTTAGACGACCTGCATTCATCAAGAGAGGAAGATGGAACATTGGAAACTATAGATCCCCAAGATTTACTGGGTTCCTTTTTGTTAGCAGATAAAGATTTAATATTCTTGGGTTTACTACCGGGAACATTAGTTTTAGATTTCTTAGGTTTCCTTGAGTAAACCAAAGTTACCACAGCTTAGGTTATCACTTTCTAGAGCAATTGGTTTTCCTAGGGTCACTTCATCAGTTGTGGTTATCCTAGTTAAAGGGCAGGCGTAATTCTACTATTATGAAGGTCCGACCAGTAGGTCTCCAAGTGTATCCAATATTGTGAACACTTTTCTTGTTAGTTTTTTCCAACATTTCTCTTTGAACTATTCTAACTGATTAAGAATTATTACGAGCATTCACATCTTGATAAAATATCAAGAACATACAACAATCATGATTATCAGAAAGCATGCAACCCATTACACATAACACATAGAAAGTTCAAGAATTCTCGATTAAGATTTTGAATTTGTACATTTGCATTTCCGTTAGGTTCAACAAAACAATTCTTATTTTTCAAACTAGATTTGACTGTCCTAGGGTGGGCTTCTACTTTATTCTTCTAAGTACTACTTGGTGTTTGCTGAATCTTATCTTTCTTTGTATTACATGAAGCTGTGGATCCGCGTAGCACTAGTTAACGGTTTACTCCTGTAAAAGACAACATAGGTTTGTTAGAAACTAGGTTTGATGAAGAAGCTGTTTTTGTGATTGTGTTTCCTGAGGATGTGACGGGCTTAGTGAATCTAACTCTTTTATCCTTGTTCTTTGGGGTCACAACCACTAATTTATCACTTGAATTGTTGATGCTAGGGCCAGGTTTGTCCGAATTATTATAAGCAACTCCTGATTTGTTTTGTATATTTACAAGCAGATCTAAGAATTATTAATGGAATTTTGTGATTTTACCTTGTTCCACTATTTTCCTAGAATCGCAGCTGTCCAGAGTGATGCCTAAGGTATTAGAGTGATTTATCCTTTTGTTCAACAATCCAGGGCTATGGTTCCACATCAATTTAAGCATTTCTGAGCAAATAGGGTGTTTTGTAACAACTTATCAGCTAAATCCTTTCCCTTTAAAGTTTCTTAATTCATTCATTGTGAGTTTTTTAATGACCACAATCTTTTCCTGAAGACTTACATTTAAATTAAAGATTTCTATAGACTTTTGATTGACTTGACTGACTAAAGCATCACATTGTTCTTTTGATCAACATTTGTGTGTTGATCGAGTCATAAAGTTGCTTATAGGTCTGTTTCAAATGTTCATTCTCAGCAATAAGCTTTGACACCCTATGATCCAATTCAATATTTATCGTTTCAATCTCTTTTATGTCCTTTTTGATCTTATCCTCATTCATATCTCCACTTAGAGATTTGATTCTCTCTTTTAACGTTTTTATGACTGTGTCTTTCTCTTGTGACTGAGCTTTCAATTCATTTAATTCAAAATATTGATTAAACCTTGGAGCACTTTGATTTGAAACGGAATTATCTCTTTGAAAAATTTCCTGATTAAGTTGAGTATTAACTTCTAAAGAGATGCAATGTTTTTCAAGAGTGGTATAACTTCTGAACAGTTTATCATAAATCTCTTTTTCAATGAAATATGTTTTATTGAGAAGCTCAGTCTCAAGTTTGAGACACTTTTCACATTCATGCACATTCACATAACCGTTATCCACAGATGAATTCACAATTATGTTCACTATATCTTTACAAATGACTTGTTCCAAGAGTCGTTCATTTTCATTTAGAACTTGATTCATTTTAACTTTAGACGTTTTTGACTCTAATCGAAGTTGTTCCACAGCCTGTTCCATTTGATGAAAGACATTTTGGACTTCAGAAAGTTCATCAATTAAATATTGATCGAATGTATTGAATAAGTCCTTCAGTGCTTTTACAAATGGAATTATTTCATCCCTAAAACAAGCTTTTGTATGTTCAAACCCCCATGAGCCCTTAGTGATGGCTGTGGCTGTGGTTCTTTCTTTGACAACCACGTCAAAACCAGCAAGATGGTGTTTGAGTTTCTTCAAACTCATATTTACCATGCTTAACCATGCTGACTTTAGGAAGTTCTTTTGGAACCTCAACTTTGGTGGGTCTACTAGAAAGAGTGGGTTCTGGAGAATTCATAGAATTCTGAGACCAAAAGGCTTATTCAGCAGATAATTCAGTTTGTAGAACAAATCGTGTTTCAAAATCTTAAGAAAGTTGGCTAAGAATAGCATAATCGACTGGTGTAGTATTAACTTTCTTTTCTAACATTATAGGATCCTTTTGTTTTAAAAGCATTTTTGAACGACTCTCTTCAGCAAGCATTAAGGTCTCTTCGGAGTCAGGAATCACAATGGCATTAGTTTTCTCAATGACATTACCATCATAAAGCTTTGGTTCCAACTGCTGAGCTTTCTTCAGATAGAAAGGATTTTGAAAACCTAGAAAGCATGTTATAGGTGGTATATCCTAGAAAACCTAACGTTTCATCACATGTGAATATTTTTTGTGGGTATTGATCTCTTTAAAAAAAAATATTATCTATTGTTTGATCCTTTTTTCTCTAAACAATTTCCCTAAATCAATGTTTCTAGATTCTCTTTCTTAAAATTATTTTTGAGAAATAGTAACCATATGCATTAAAGATTCCTTTTCTGTTTAAATATTTGAAAAGATTTTGTTAAGATGATCAGATTTCTACATGACTGTGCTCATGAAATCTACAATGTATCTTTACTCTTTAAATTAATATTAGTCCCTTTTCTTTTAAAAACTTAAACTTGTTTCCTTTAGGGTCGTTTCAAATCATTCGAGTTAAATGTATCGAATTGACACTTATTTATTGTCTAGATTTTTATCCTTGTGTACAAATAACTACTCTGTAGGCTTTCATTGTACAATCACGATAATATCAGTGCGAGTCTTGATGTGTAGAATAGAGGATAATTGTTAGGAGACGAGTGCTTCCTGTTGTGATTCAATCGAGCGTGAGAGGATGGGAAGGGAGTGGGTGAGGGAGGGGGGAGAAGGAGAGATTGATGTTGGCTATCCTCCCCCAAACTTTATTTTATATTTTTCAGTCTTTTAAATGGTCACACAACTTTCGACTATTCAGAAGAAGGCATCGCCTGCACAGCTTGATTTATTATATTAGTATCCACATTAGGATTGTGTACCTCAGCAAGAGTGTCTGAACCATAATGAGATAAATTCCGGCCGAAGAGAGAAACCGGAGGATGTTGGCAGTGTTGAGGGGTCATCACAATTAAATTCATATGCAACCAAATCATCTTCTTGGGGGGGGGATAAGCGAGCATTGTATGGGTAATGTGAGCGAGTGGGACGGTGTGTGACTTGACCTTCTGTAATTCCTGGATCATGCTAAAAAGGTTGCAAATTCCAGCCTCATGCAGGAAATTTGACCGATGGAGTGCGAGATGGGATCTTGTACCAACGGGACAACGCTTTGTTATAGGTCGTGGTGTAAGGGAATATTGCCACTTGCGGATAGTAGTGAGGGTCGCGGGTGAGGGTATGGGGCGTGGGCGGGTGGGCTGTGGGGGGGGGCGTGGCGGTGGGGGGTGAGAGAGGGGGTGGGCAGTCGAGTATATTGTGTGGGAGATCTTTATCTGTTAGCGGCGGGGGTAGGGGGGGGGGGCGCGGCCTGGTTGGAGCGGGGCGGTGGTAGTAGGGATAACGCAAATAAGCAGTTCTTTTTTTCCCAGGAAATGGCTTTTACGTTCTTTGCGAGCCGTAGAGTGTAGGATCTACTTGTACCACGAAGAGCAAAGAAATTTGTCTCCCTAACAGGTTTTTTGTAAAGTAATTATGCCATCATTAATAGTATTGAGGAATAGATGATGGTGAAGAATAAACGTTGTGGTTAACTAATGATTGATAATCATTAAATGGATAAGTGATTGAAAGAGGTGTTGATGATTGATTATTTGAGTATTGTTGAGACTGATTAGGTGATCCATACTGTGGAGACTGATATAGTGAAACTTGTGATTGAAATTAAGAGTTTTGGTATGAGTTATGATGAGCTTGATAAGGAGATTGGGTCATTTGATGGGTTGCAACCAAAGCAAGCGGATATGAATTGCGTTCATGCATTAAACAAACTTCATTTGCATGAAATTCATGTTGTCCTAAGTAAGCATGAAGCTGATCAATCTTAGTTGTGTGCAAATCCCGAACCAGTTTGATATCTGTTACAAATTCGCTCCACTCAGAAGGAAGAGTGTTCAAAAACTTGGTGTTCACTTGAAATTGTTCCAGTTTCATATTGTAGATGTTCATGTCATTGAGTAACAGTGAAAATCTCAAGTAAAAATCACAGTAAAAATCACATGTTGTCCTAAGTAAGCATGAAGCTGATCAATGTTAGTTGTGTGCAAATCCCGAACCAGTTTGATATCTATTACAAATTCGCTCCACTCAGAAGGAAGAGTGTTCAAAAACTTGGTGTTCACTTGAGATTGTTCCAGTTTCATATTGTAGATGTTCATGTCATTGAGTAGCAGTGAAAATCTCAAGTAAAAACCACATAGTGTTTCCCCCTTCTTATAAGCAAACTTATCGAATTCATCATAAAGCTTACACTCTCTTTCTTGTTTCGTCAATGAAGTTCTTTGCATGAGAAGTTGAATTCTTTCCCAAAGTTCCTTGGTGACTTTATGATTGCTAACAAGTGCATAGACCTCTGGTGGTAATCCTTGGAGAATGATATTTGTTGCCTTGACATCACAATCAGCTTGAATTGCTTCCATAGCAGATAATTCATAATATTTCTTTGGTCTAGTTACTTTATTTTCCTTAATTGTAGGCCAGATGAGTGGACCATTTTCAACGGATTCAAGGATCATTCGTCCATGTTGTCTATTCATCATGTATAGCTCCATTTTTCCAACATAGGTGGACGATTGTCAGCACCTGAAAGAATCGCTTTGTCAGCAAGAGTCGTCATTGAGAAATTTATATGTTAAAAGATTACTGTTTGATCGAACGGTGATTGAAAGTAATTGTGTTGTTATGAGTTGTCTTTTGTTTGTTTTATGTCTTGAAGGTTATACGGGATTTTACAATTCTTGACAGAACCGGGAAAACAAGTTAATGTTTCACGGGATTTTACAAGTCAAATAAATAAACCGTATATCTTTTTTGTTTTAGCAAAGTTGAGTTTTAAACTTTAGTTGCAAATTCAGTCACCAAATGAAGTTGCTAATTCCGTCGTCAAAGGGAATTGCAAATTCGGTTGATAAAGGTAGCTGCGAATTCGGTTGATACTGAAAGCTGCGAATTCGGTTGATACTGATAACTGCGAATTCGGTTGATACTGAAATCTGCGAATTCGGTTGATATTGATAACTGCGAATTCGGTTGATACTGATGACTGCGAATTCGATTGATACTGAAAGCTGCGAATTCGGTTGAAACTAGGAAGCTGCTAATCCGGTGAGCTGCGAATTCAGATAAGCTTGCAAGTACTGCTAATTCGGTTGAGTCTAAAACTGCTAATCCGGTGAGCTGCGAATTCGGTTAAGACTATTACGAAACTCAAACTTTCAAAAACACAAAAAGACACATTTTTAAGTGTTTTTTCCCAAATTTTCTTGTACAACTAGTATTACTAAACTTATAGGTACCTTAAAAATACAAACTTTATGGTTTTTAAGCTAAAAATTTTGAAATCAAGATTTGTACTTTTTTAAGCTTTTCGAATACAAAAAATGAACAAAGATGATGTTTTTCTTGAATCTAAGCTTGTACACCTATATCCTAAAGATACTAGATCAGATTTACCTAGGTAAATGATCCTTTAGTGTACTCAAACGCTTCGAAAACAAGGAAAGAACAAGAAAAAGCGTACGGTTTAAAGGAAAAAAAACAAAAACAAACACAAAAAACTAAACAAATCACTTCATGGCTCTTGATACCAATTGAAGAACAATCAGATAACATACATGGAAAGAGGAAGAGAGGTGGTTTTAGAGAGAGAGAGTGGTTGGATAAACATTTTAAAGAGAGAAAGTAACATAAGAGAAAACTTGTATTAAGTGTGTGAAAATAATGAACAACCAACACCCTTTCCACAACATGGAAAGGGTATTTATACCTCTTATGGCCGGTTTGGGTCTTGGCTTGCATGGGCTTTCCATGGGCTTTCCATGGGCCTTGGGCTTACTAGCCTAGTAAGTTTTCAAAAATAAATAAACGAGCTATCTAACGATATTTATGGAAGTGATCGACACTTTTGTGTTCCTAACACATTAGTTTATTATAGCCGTGTCGAATAAGGTCTAGATACGTTAAGCTAGTATTGTAGACGACACTATAGGGCTATAAATACCCCCTCCATACTTCCATGAATGGGTGAGGATTCACAATGTAACATCTCACAAGCGTGTGTTTCTCCCCCTTCTCTCTAGAAACACACACTCTTTCCTTTCTCTCTCTACAATTCAATAATATGGCTACTTATTTCTTTTATTCTTCCCGACCTCCGGATCATTGTTATATGGCTGAATCTTTATCGGTAACATTTATATATAATGTCACTTCGTAAAGCACAAAATGAATGCATATTTTTGAAAGAGAAAACTTATTTTGAATAGATAAGACCAAAAGCGCCGTGAAATAAGAATCCAGCTAATGAAATATTTGAAAAAGATGCTATCATTAAGACATTTTTGGCTCACAAATAGCATAAATGTTTTGTATCTTATGCCTTTTTTGTCAGTTTAATAACTTTGACTTGTTAAATTTTATAATTTTTACTAGTTATAATACCCGCACGGGGTTTTTAATTTTTTTTTTTGATTATGTATTGTCGATTAAAAAACGAACAACTTAATGTTTTTTAAAAGGTTTATAAAATGAAACCAACAGTTAGAAATCTTATGTGTGTCTGTTTTTATTTATCTATTAAATGAAAAGAAACCAACAGTTAGAAACGAACTTTGCTAAAAAAAATATTGGAAACATGCTTCCTTTTACAAATAATAACATGATGAGTTGATTGTCTTGAAGTAACCTAAGCAATTGCCAGGAATTCAGTTCCAAGTAGCCTCTACGATATTTATAGAAAAATCAAGTACACATCTTATATAAAAAGACACAACGCATAACTCTAATTTCTCTAGTTTCTCTATATAGTATTTACCGATTATTACGATTTCGTTCCGCTCA
>BQNB010063536.1:0-35648 GCA_026074375.1 Tanacetum coccineum | reverse complement strand
ATTTAACGTAGACGAGAAACGAAACGAAAAATGCTAAAATAGGAATCATGAATCATCAGGGTATATGATGGGAATACTGAACTACGAACGATACTTAGATGGCTAAAAATCCTAATTACGGCTCAAGCTTAACTAGAAACACAAAATTTCCAAATCGGTAAATATTAAAAAGCAAAAATTTTACGTAAGGGTGAAAATAGAAATAAATTATGAATACATTATTTACCTGGAATTTATGAAATGTTACAGTCAACCCCCGTTAAGGGAACTCTAGTCCCCGGAGTTCAACGGGTTACTTCAGTAGGCTAGGTGGTTGAGGAGATATGGGTACTTGCTATTGAATTGGTCTTCTTGCTCCCATGTGAATTCAGGTCCTCGTCGAGGTTTTCAATGAACTTTGACGATAAGGATACGACTCTGCTTTAGTTGTTTGACCTCATGGTCTATGATCTTTACAGGGTCCTTGATAAAACATAGCTTGTTGTCGGGTCGAATTTCATTTGATGGAATGACAAGGTTTTCACCAGATAAACATTTCTTTCAATGCAGTAGCTAAAGCTCCTATCTTTAGATATGCGTCAAAACATGTCCGAGGGGTTCAATAAAACATTTAAACAAGGTAGCAATTGAATACTAAATAAATAATAGTTAATTCAGAAATGTCTGCAATGTGCTTGTAGGTACGAATGAATGGTTAATAAAATCCTTAATGAAAAGATTGAATATATGTACTGATGAGAAAACAAGCGAAAACAAAGACTCACTATATCATACCGATGATCAGTGAAGCATATATCAAGTGACAATAATGAGTCTAACATATAACTGTCATCGCAAATTTCGGATATCTAAATTTGTGATATAATTAGTTATTCACAAGTTCCTTAAATTATTTAAAGGGTCAATAACAAAAGTGCCACAAAAGTGCAACCTGCTCCACGGATTGCCTTTTTGTTCTCGATATATATAAAGATTATTTGATATTTGTTAGTTTGGGGTAAAAGTTAAACAAAATCTAAGCAAGATTTGTGTGCTTTAAATCAGATTAGAGGAGCCAAATCAGTCCAGGTGATTGGAGGATAAATAGGTTTGTCATAGTGTTCTTTAATGGCAAACAAATCATCTCAAGATTTACTTACAAAAACAGAAAACAAAGAAGAATTAGTAGTTGCCTAACTCTTACTTTTAAGGAGTGATTGCATACTTGGTAAGTAGTCACCTCAAAAATTATTAAAGGGGAGAGGTAATAATCCAACGATACTCTCGATCAGTGGCGGACCTAGGGGATTCCCGGGGGTTTACGGGAACCCGATGAATGTTTGTCGCATAATGTAATTTTTAATAAAAAAAACTTCGATTTTTTCAAAATGAACCTGGTCCCAAAATTTTGTGTCACGTAAATATTACTTAATCCTAAATTTTGGGTATTTGGATATATAAAACTTTTATCCGAAATTTCAGATATCCGCATTGAAAAAACTTAGCTAAAATAATGGGTCTAACATATAACCGTCATCGTAAATTTCGGATATCCAAATTTGTGATATAACTAGTTATTGACAAGTTCCTTAAATTATTTAAAGGGCCAATAACAAAAGTGAAACCTTGCTGCACGGATTGCCCTAAATTAAAACCATTTGGCAAATTCCCCTGAAAAATCTTATGCGACTTAGACAAAAATGGAAGCAGAAAAGGTGTTTTTGGGGCATAAGTCGCATATGTGGTTTTGGGCGATTTGCCAAATGGTTTTATTTTAGGACATTTCATGGAGCATACTTGCACTATTGAGGCAGTTTTGTAATTGTATTAAAGGTGGTTATATAATATATGATAAAAACTTATATATTCTTATTTATGAATTTAGTTTTCTTTTTTATTGCTTCATTTCCTTTATGCAATATTCAATATAGAGAAAAAGGCAACCAATCAAGTCAAAAGGGACGAAAGGTACTCAGTACCAGCCACAGGCGGACCTAGGGGGTTCCATGAGGTTTACAGGAATCTGATTGATGTTTGTCGCGTAATATAATTTTTTTTAAAAGTTCTGATTTTTTCAAAATGAACTCGGTTTCAAAAATTTGTGTCAACATAAAACCGTCATCGCAAATTTCGAATATCCAAAATTTTCATATAACTATTTATTGACAAGTCCCTTAAATTATTTAAATTGACAACAAAAATTTATTGTCGAAAATGTCCTATTTCATATTTCCGCTTTAGTCCACAAAAAGCCATGAGACGACACTGATACCATCATAATCGTATTTATCTCTTTGAAAAGTCTTTATCTTTTAAATAACTACCTAAATTCATGCGATAATTGTTTGTAAAAGATATTAAAACTTGAAGAAAATATGACCCCCTAATGAAAAAAAACCGAAAACCACACCAAAAAACCAAAAACCGAAAAAACCAAACGTAACTTTTGGTTCGGGGTTTGGTTTTAAAAAAATTAAAAGCCGAATTTTTTGTTTGCGTTTTGGTTTTAGCCAAAAATCACCCAAGTCCCCCTCATGCTCACCTCTAGTCAAAAGTCTTTACACTCGTAAAAAATTTATGTGCACCTGATGAGTTAATGTTCTGAGTCCGCCCTTGTTTTCAAGATTAAGCAAAGCCGAGATGGACTTAAAGACATGAACAACAAAGTCAACACAATTTGCTTTGAAAATGCAATCATATACGTTTATTTTACCAAAGTATGCAACTTGTTACTTTGAAAATGAAAGTGTGTTGTTGCATTTGATAGGGAAAAAATAACAAGTATCAAAAGGTTGCTGGTAAAACGAAAAGACTAACTTACCGAAAAACATATACTCTACAGATTTAGCTAAAGACTCAAAAGACAAGTGACAATTCAAATCTATTTTTCGTCGGATGGGATATCCGTCTTTGAAGACCTTAACAAAATGAGTTATAGTCAAACGAAGTTCTAAATCAACTTGATTTTCCATTGTGTGTGTTTTTGTTGTAGTGTTGTTGATGTAGTGTTAGGGTGGAGACTGTGGAATGAGGAGGACTATGGACTCTGCTGCTGTTGGTGGTGTTTGTGCCCATTGACAAAACAAGAAACAAAATCTATCAAGATTATTTGATATTTGTTAGTTTTGGGTAAAAGTTAAACAAAATCTAAGCAAGATTTGTGTGCTTTAAATCAGATTAGAGGAGCCGAATCAGTCCAGGTGATTGGAGGATAAATAGGTTTATTATAGTGTTCTTAAATGGCAAACAAATCATCTCAAGATTTACTTACAAAAACAGAAAACACAGAACAATTAGTAGTTGCCTAACTCTTACTTTTAAGGAGTGATAACATACTTGATAAGTAGTCACCTCAAAAATTATTAAAGTGAGGAGGTTGAAATCCAACGATACTCTCGATTAGGGGCGGACCTATAGGATCCCCGGGGGTTCACGGGAACCCGATGAATGTTTGTCGCGTAATGTAATTTTTAATAAAAAAAACCCTGATTTTTTCAAAATGAACCCGGTCCTAAAATTTTGTGTCACGTAAATATGACTTAATCCTAAATTTTGGGTATTTGGATATATAAAATCATTTTGTCGAAATTTGATATTGCTTTGAAAAAAACGTTGCTAAAATTAATGGGTCTAACATATAATATCATCACAAAATTTCGGATTATCCATTAATTTGCTGGTTTAAACTAGTTATTGACAAGTCCCTTAAATTATTTAAAGGGCCAATAACAAAAGTGCAACCTTGCTCCACGAATTGCCCCCAAAATAAAACCATTTGGCAAATTGCCCTAATAAAACTTATGCGACTTAGACAAAAATGGAAGCAAAAAAGGTGGTTTTAGGGCATAAGTCGCATATGTGATTGTTTGGCGATATGCCAAATGATTTTATTTTGAGACATTTCATGGAGCATATTTGCATTAGTGGGGCAGTTTTGTAATTGTACTAAAGGTGGTTATATAAAATATGATAAAAAACTTATATATATTCTTATTTATGTATTTGGTTTTCTTTTTTATTGTTTCTTTTCCTTTATGCAATATTAAATATAGAGAAAAAAGGTAATCAATCAAGTCAAAAGGGGCGAAGGGTACACCGTATGAGCTAGGGGCAGACCTAGGAGGTTCCATGATGTTTACAAGAATCTGATTGATGTTTGTCGCGTAATATAATTTTTTGTAAAAAGTTTTGATTTTTTCAAAATGAACTCGGTTTCAAAAATTTGTGTCACCATAAAACCGTCATCGCAAATTTCTGATATCCAAATTTGTCATATAACTAGTTATTGACAAGTCCCTTAAATTATTTAAATTGACAATAAAAATTTATTGTCGAAAATGTCCTATTTCATATTTCCGCTTTAGTTCACAAAAAGCCATGAGACGACTCTGATACCATCATAATCGTATTTACCTCTTTCAAAATCTTTATCTTTTAAATAAATGTCTAAATTCATGCGATAACTGTTTGTAAAAGAGATTAAAACTTGTAGAAAATATGACCCTCTATTGAAAAAATCGAAAACCTAACACCAAATACCAAAGAAAATATGACCCTCTAATGAAAAAAACCGAAAACCTAACACAAAAAAACCAAAAACCGAAAAAACAAACATAACTTTTGGTTCGAGGTTTGGTTTTAAAAAACTTAAAAGCCGAAATCTTTGTTTGCGGTTTGGATTTAGTGAAAAAAATTATGTGCACCTAAGAAGTTAATGTTCTGGATCCGCCCCTGACCCTAATGCTGTGTATCTTTAACCAAAGCCTATCTAACTTAATGATAAATTCGTGTCGTTATCATATCGCCTATGTTTGGTTATGGGCTTTTAATGGCTTATCAGGGCTTGGGCTTTTAAAATAAGCCAACTTATAAAATAAGTCCCGTTTGTCACGCGGGCTTGTGAAGGGGCTTATAAGTCATAAGTCTCTATAAGCCCCAACGCTATAAAAGGGGCTAAAAACTTTAGCCCAAAACTTTTGAACGATAATTATTACTTATATACCAAAAAAAATATCTAACATATACAAAAAATTTATTTAATTATGTCATTTTTAGTAATTTTGCAATAATAAGCCTCTGATAAACAAGTTTACAAAAATTCAAAATTTAATTTCGGCTTATAATATAAACCTTAGCCCTAGCCCAGCCCCGTCACAAGCCCTAACCCAGCCCCAGCCTATTTCACCAAACGTATCCTCGTGGAGATAATCACCATCCTAGGATTTAGTAAGAAAGTGAAAACTGAAAAGTCTATGTTTAAGTTATTCAAGATTTAAATAAGTTAATAAACTCGACAAATATATAAGAGTAAAGTACATTTTTTGTCCTTGTGGTTTGGTGCGTTTTTCACTTTTGGTCCATAATTCATAAACGTTTTGATTTTAGTCCAAAAGTGATACTTTTGTTTCACTTTCAGTCCAAAAACATATTTTTTTGGTCTTTGTGGTTTTGTGGGTATTTCACTTTTGGTCCAAATTTTCAACATGTTTAAACTGAAAGTCAAACAAAAGTATCAATTTTGGACTAAAGCCAAAACGTTTTTGAAAGATAATCTATTTTTGCATGGATCTGGTCTGAAAAGCTACACGTCGCACTATACCACTCATCCAACCGAAAAAAAAAACTTAAAAGGAAAGGAAAAAGAATACTCCGTATAACTAAACAAATTAAACATAACGACCACTGCACCAAGTGGTGAGATGTCTACGGTGACACAATTGGCTATAGTTACCAGCGGTGGTCATAATCACCAAATTACTAGTTGTAAACGGTTATGTTTTTCATTCCAAGTGATCAACTACTGTCACAAATTCACCTCTGTCACCGGTGGCCGTACAGCTAGAATGAGTAACAGAAGAAGAAAAAGTTGTTTGTTAGTTAGTTGCTCTGCTGCCAAACCCTCATCCTCCACCGAAATCAGGTCATTCACTCTATCTTTCACACTCACTTGTAGAGATAATAAATTGTTGCTCTCTAGGTCCCAAAATTATTGTCTAGACAAAAAAACACACACCTTAAAAGAATGCATTTATTACCGTCATTCTTGCTTTTTAGCACACTTTTACCCTAATAATAATTTCGTAATATAGTAGATTGGATCAAACTTCCCTATGAAGTCGACAATTAATTTGGGAGATCCCAAAAAGAAAACATTGACTATTAATTTGGGACGGAGGGAGTATAATATTATAGTGTAAAAATGCGGTCGCGTTGGTGTTAACACAAGAATCCACAACAACACCAAAGACACTCATCCCTCCATAACCACCACATTTCTTGTGCAACACACACATCGGACCACATGAGCTGGCAACGACGGGCGCAGTTGGGTGGCGTTTTGGGGGATCATAACCCTTTGCCAAGGTCTTGTTGGTGTTGTTGATTTGTGATTCTGATCTAGAAACCGGTTTGTTGGATATCTTCCGACATTAATTATTTGATAATTTAACACGACAACATAGAGGCGATAGGAATTGTAAAAATAACTTGGTTAGGAGGTGCGGAGTGCATACTCGTGTGACCTAATATGATTCAACCCATAACCAATGACAAAGGTCAAGGGGCAGCGCCCTCTAGTTGGCCAACATCTGTCATAACTGCCAACCAGTTATTAACAGATTTTGGTCTCATAGAACATACTAAAACCAACAATTTACTGTGTCTTTTGCTTTAATTGTTGTGCCATAACTTAAGTGTTTTCTTATCTTATCCCATTACAAATTTCGTGTAACCTATGCATCAAATTAGGGTCGACATATTGTATTAGGAAAGTGCTACCTAATACAGTAATACACGATTCAAGACATTATCCAAATACGTTTTGATTATCAACACCCCAATCCAACATTAACTTTAGGGGTATCATGATCATTATGATTTAGAAAGATCAAAATGGAAATCGCTTTCTAACTCAAAAATGCTCAAATCTTATAAAACTGCTCTAGTTATAAACTTCTTGGTTTATTTTCAATTCAGTTCTTCAGCAAGGATTAGAAGTGAAGTACTTACACCCTTTAGATCCGTCCGACTGTTCTTCTACATCGCTTTCATTGCACAAGCTTCTCTCGGTGGACTGATAGCAACCACACAACTCATCGGTGCTCTAGCTAATCCTTCAAGAGTGGACACAGTCGTTGATATAGCCAAAGGCCTTGGTATCGACATAGGAGCAGCAGCTCTATTTGCATTCCTGTATTATCGCGAGAACAAAATAAAGAATGCCCAAATGGAAAAATTAACACGAGAAGAAAATCTATCGAACCTTAAACTGCGTGTAGATGAAAAGAAGATTATTACTGTTGGTGAATTTAGAGGACTTGCTCGTCTTGTAATACTTGCTGGACCTTCATCATTTATAAATGAGGCTTTCAAACTTAGTGAGACGTTTACTGAGCAACTTATTGAAAGAGCGGTGCTTGTGGTGCCTTTTTCTACTGATGGAAATGAGCTTAGTTTTGAGTTTGATGAGAGTGAAGATGTTAAGCAGTTCACGAATAAAAGAAGGCGGCTCTGGCAGCTTATACCTGTCCTTACGCCAGATTGGTCCGAGTATGTGCCCAAACTTGTTGAACTAGCGCAAACTGCTATATAAAAAGTAGATTTGATTTGTCATATTTTTCGTGAATACCAGGTGGTTGGATGCACAGAAGAAACTGGCTAATGTATCACCTGAATCCCCTGTGTAAGCTCTTTTATCTTTTACTTTCTGTTTAGCCTTGTGCAGCCTCAAGCTATATTTCGAATCGGGATAATGTCTAGAAAAAGAAACATACTTAACTAGGTTTGTCCGTTCTGATAGACATGGTGATAATACATATTTTCAAATGGGCTAGTTTGCTAATTTAGTGGACAGGCAATTACAACCAGTATATATCAAAGAAATATGGCATAGCAAGCCAACTTATAAGAAAATCAGTTAGTTTGGTTATTAACCTTTTTACTGATAAGGCCTAGTTTGGTAACTTAATAACGAGCAAGTGAGAACAATCGCCACATAAGCAAGAGACCGGTCATCAGGGTATCATATTACCAAATTCACCAAAACGTCAAAAAGTATAAATATCATGAGGGACCACCAACGTAACTAGGCCTGTTCTTCTTTATCTCGTTCACAGTTTTAGGTTGTTTTCCTGGAATATCAGCTTTGGAAACACCTTTGCGGCTTTGCCTAATGGAGCTTATTTCATATTATGTTAATTAAGCTTTCACACCAACTTCTATGTTATGACTAAACACAAATGGAACGCTTTTGTAGCGCAATTGCCTCCAGTAAAAGGAATGTGGTCTGGCCTTCTTGATGGCATGGATGGAAGAGTTTAAAATTCATTTAGTTATTTATGAAGGTTTGACTCATCTTTACAATCTTAATATATCATGAAAGATGTTTATTTGATTTACTATGACCTCATATCGATTATTAAATTGCATCTCCTTTTTATTGTGTCACCCATAAGTCCATAAATCCAGTGTATCCCTGGTAGCAGCCGGTTACTATTCAAGAACTAAGGTCCCTTTGTTGCTCAGCCTTACTTCATAGACACGAATAAAAGGTTACTTATCTATTATAGCTTCAGCATATTATTTGCCTAAATCGGTTTTACGTAGAAATATCTATCATTTGGTTGTTTGATTTGCAGAATCTTAACTCTTTGAAGAGCCACAAAACAGATATCGGCTACTTTAATGCGAGTCTGTGAATTATTCAAGTTTCAGTATGTGGCTTTGTATAGCACGTGACATATATAATTACCATATGAATTTCAGGACAACTTTTCGTATATTGATACTACTTTGTCATACTAACAATTCAGATACCAATGTATCTTTCTTATCAGTATAGCATGTGTTTATTATGTAGCAACAACCCTTAAAACTTAAAGTGCCATTCATATGTCAGTGACTTGTTTCAGATTTTTACCGGTGATTTGAATAAACACCAACATATTTTTCATTTGTCCCATTTTAGTCGTTTTCAAATATTGATGAGTCATTAGATTGTCACATGCATTCAAAATGATAGTTTCTATATAATGTTTCATTTTATGTTATGTATAAAACTGTTTATCGTAATGTATAACGGTACAAGATTACACAATGATCCAAATAGAACACAGTGCTCTTTGTGAATCGAATGTATCCAGGAAATACAAGCTAAAACGAGACCAAAAAGTTTTATGCCACGACCCAAATATTTTTGCATGACTATATCTCACTTGGTTTTGGCTAAGTGGTATATACATGATTGGAGTAGTATATAATCAAATTAAGAACTAGCAAACCATATACTTTGATCAAATTAGGCACACAATAAGCAGATAAACTATTTTACAAATTCATTGGCAAAAAAATGTAGCAAAAGATTATAATGGAAGATATTCTACAATGGCAACATGAACATGGAGCTCATTTAGACTTCCTCAATCTCATCCAATGCATAGTTGTTTGTCGATACACCTGCATAATTGACTTTGTTGAACCGCACAACAACTGGATAACGAGTCTTGGGATCCTGCACCACATATAATACTTAGATTGATGCCTTAACAAAAATAACTAACGACACTTACTATAGCCATTAGCTTTACCTGATCAACTGTCACAACTGATCCTACACCTTTAAACCAGTAGGACTCTTTCCTCAGAATTCTCACCTGCATAGTTGAAAGTCACAAGTTAAACAATTTTCACTGCGGCTCCTATAGAAAATACATTTATGATTGATTTGTATAGTTTCTCCTATCTTCATATATTTTCTGGCTCGGGTAGATGAATGCCATTTGCTGTTGTGTTTTGTAAGCTGTTACATGATACATATATTTTTTTTAAACATGTGTCATGGCCGGTAGAAAGATAGTATTTAGATGCAATTTCGTCTTGTGAAGTTGTGATAATGAGATAGTTAGCTGTGCACGTGTTTGGCAAATTTTGGGTATTTTAAGGTTTCCCAAGTAAAATGAACCCTGAATAATCAAACAATCAGTTTTGTGACAGATGGTGTTTAGGATTGCTTGATCAAGTGCTTATCTGCTTATTTTTCAAGCAGATAAGCAGTATCGAGTGTTTGGATTAAACTGCTTATCTGCTAAAGTATTATTTAAGGGGATAGGCACTTAAACTAAGCATATTCCAAAGCCAATAAGCAAGCTAAAAAGCACGATAATCAGTTTCACTATACGCTACAGCTAGAAACTGTTATATGCGACTTGAAAACGCAATAATCAGATAAACACTCTTAAAACAGATTCCCAAACACCGTCTAAATAACATATATTATGATACATATGAACCATTTACCTTAGCTCCTCTTTTGGGTCCAATTGGAGGTGGTTTAGGTGCTGCTTCTTTCTTTGGTTCAGCTTCGGCTGCAGCCGGTGGTGCAGCTGGCTGCTCTTCAGCCCTTACAACCAGTCTAGAACATCTCTTGTTCTTGGAAGAAAACATAACCATGCTGCACTTAACTGTGCTTGTGTTAGATGTCATATTTGGTGACACCATAAATCCAATAGCAGCAGACGCCATGCTGCAGCTTGCCATTATGTCTTACTACAGTATGAAATATGAATAGTGTTTTATTTTCTGATGATAAACTACTGATTAATTGAAATTCAGAGGCTTTTTTAGTTAATTGAGAAGGGTATCTTTTTCTTGGTGATGAGTGATTGGAAGTGGCTTCAATTGCCCCAGCCACTTAAGGATTGCCATGTGGACACACATATCCTTTAGTTGGATAATGTTATCCCACATCATTTCCTTTGTTAACTAAGGCTATTGGAGTTGACTCACTGAGTCAAATGTATTTTGTACCTTACATTAACATTACTTTGCTGATCTAAATTTGGTCTGCGACAATAATTCTTGGATAAAACTGCATTTTGGTTATCCAGTGACCTATATATAATCAATCGCTTTGGGGCTTGGTCATGTAATTTGACTTGTTTTTAGAAATTTCACCTTTTTTAGCGTACGCGCCAAACTTGCAAATAATTTGAACCAACAAATTATAGTTAAATGTGCCAAGTTTTTACTTGGGTTTAAGTTATATTACTCGGTTGGTACATAGACGACCATTGTAACCCACAAACAGACCCATTATTACATAAATGCATAAAATCACCGTCTACTTAGTTGTATCTTATAAAGCGAAGGAAATTTGTTTTGACATGCAGATGTACTTAAAGTTAGACTTCAAATGCAACTTGTTGGACAAAGAAGTCAATTAAGGGGAATACTCTTGCAAATAAATACTCTCATTTTCTAATAAACCAAACTAGAAGGCTGTAGCTGAATACACTTCGCATGACTTGGAAGTATCAACTTGTTTGGCCCGTTTGAGACATTTCTCATTTCTGCGTATAACCCCATATGACCCATTAGAGTTGTAACATGTCCCAAATCAAGTCACCATCTCTATTTTAATTTGATTCCTATTTAACTTCTCTGCGAGAGCTTGACTTCAAATATATTGCAGGGGCTTTGCTATATGCGCACGATTAGGTCCACAGACCACCATAACATTTATACTGTGAGAAATTGCGTGAGCTTGCTGGACTGAAAGCAATCAAATCTCGAAATTAATGGTAAAATATTGTTCTGGACTGCATTATTATTTACATACCGAGCCCGAGAAATAGTAATCATTTTTTAGACACATTTTTAGCATTCTAGATGCTGAGTTTATTCATCCAATTATATTTTAGAGTAAATTGCATAAATCGTCCCTAAAGTTTGGCCAAATTGCATGTTTTGTTCCAAACGTTACGAAAGTGCAAGCATCGTCCCTGTGGGGAAACCTTTAGTGCAAGTATCGTCCCCGCAGGGACGATACTTGCACCAAAGGTTTCTCCACAGGGACGATCCTTGCACTTTCGTAACGTTTGGGACGAAACGTGCAATTTGACCAAACTTTAGGGACGATTTATGCAATTTACTCTATATTTTATACCCATTGATGAAATTTTGTAGCTTGCGCATCAAAGTGTCCATCAAACTCGTTACATAGTCAGCATTCGATAGTTCATAATTTGACCCGTACATAATCGTTTCCAAGTTTGATGATAGTTAGTGTAAGTGTGTAACCGGGGGTATCTTAGCTATGTGAGTTCCCCACTAACGTAAATGTTGTGAGTTTAAGCTTCGCAGGAGTCATCTCCACATGGTTGTGGGTTCAAACTTCGTTGGAGGCATGTGTGAAATATATTGTGAGATATGTGATATATGTTCTGAAAAAAATGGTCGTTCTAAAAAAAATAGTGGTTATTTTTCTCTTTTTTATAAATATGTTTTGCTACGTGTACCTTTTGAGACCATATTAATGCAAAAAGTTGAGGTGTGAGTTGTGAGGGTTTTCTTGAGGAGGAGGAGGAGGAAGAGGAGGAGGATTAAAGAGAGAGGAATATAATTGAAAAGTAGCGTAGCTTTTAGTACGCATGAATCGAAGTTGGAATGGAATAAATTATTACAATTGAATGAATTTTTTTTTGTTTGTTTTGAGTTTGGTCATGGAATGGTTTATTCAATGTTTCATTCCATTACGTCTCTAACCCTCATTTTCATTACATTGTCACCCCTACGTAGTGTTTGGTATGTTGTGATAAAAGTTGGAATGGAAAAGATTATTACGATGGAATGAAAAAATGTTGTTTGTTTACATTTATAGAATGTAATAAATCATTACACCAAAATCATTCCTTAGCGTAATGTTTGGTATGTTGTGTTAGACGCATAAATTATTGGCCCAAGCCATTGTGGGCTTGAGGTCCATTAAATCTAGGGTTTAATAGCTTATTCTCAAAGCTATGTTCTATTATAAATAGACATGCTTTGTTATGTAATGAGACAATCCAATCAATATCAATTTCTATTAGGCTGGATGGAGTAATACACACAAACTCACCTTACACCTCAGCGCCACGTCAGCTTTCTCTCTCTAACTTTACCACTCACATTTTAACCGTAATAACAACTCACCTTAACTAAAACTCACCTTTCATTAAAATACTCACTTTATATAAAATATACCCCACTAAATACTCACACACACTCACAAACTAAATAAAATAAATTAAAAGAAAAAAGAGGGGCCGAGTTTTTACCACTCACTGGAGGTGAGTGGCTCACCTTAATGGAAGCAAGTCACGTGTGAGTCTATAGCACCGGCATAGTGTTTGAATGGTGAGTGGGTGTGTGAATGGTGAGTTTGCACTCTATTCCATCCGGCCTTATCTTTCATGGTATCAGAGCTCTAGGTAAGATCCACCAATAAAAATTGCTATCTTCCGGTCATCGGCTACTTGTCGGTGATCCGGAGAGATCCCGTTTTTTTTCCGCTTTATTGTTTTTATTAATTTATGATTTTACTTTTCATATTCAATGCATAAACCCTAAACCCTAGCCGTCAAAATACACACAATTTTTTTTTTTGTGTTGCCTAGATCAACCCTTTTTTTCTTATCTGATTGTTTTCGTTGTCGAAGATCATTGTCGTTGACAACAAAAGTTGTCCACCAAATTGCCGCTCCCTCCTAAAGGCAAAATAAGCCATGACGTAAAAAAATAGCAAACGTCATAAAAAATGGAGGAAACTGCGAAACAATATTTACAATTATGTCGTCAAATACAAGTCAATTTCCGTGCAAACGAGCAACAAAGAAGAAAAAGAGAAGAAGAATCGGCTTCAACATTCATCCAGTTTGTCCGTATCGAAGACCCCGTTCAAACTGCGGGGGAGTGTTAGACGCATAAATTATTTGCCCAAGCCATTGTGGGCTTGTGGTCCATTAGATCTAGGGTTTAGTAGCTTATTCCCAAAGTTATGTTCTATTATAAATAGACATGTTTTGTTATGTAATGAGACGAATCCAATCAATATCAATTTCTATTATCTTTCATGTTGTAATCAAATGGGGAATGGAAAAGATTATTACGATGGAATGAAAAAATGTTGTTTGTTTACATTTATGGAATGTAATGATTCATTACAATTTACAAGGAATGACCCATTACACCAAAACAATTCCTTAGGGGCCCCTACTTTTTTTTCCATTACATCTTGTAATGGAATCAAAATTACATAAAACTTAACCATTAACTAATCATATTAAATAAACTTCCTATCATTAGTTGGGCATTTTAGTCTTTTTATCATGATTCCATTACGTCTTATCATACAAACCAAACATGATTAATAATGGTAATGAATCATTACATTACAATATTTATTTCATTACGTCAGTTATTCCATTCATTTGACATTTCATTTCGTCCTACCAAACGAACCCTAGGGGTCCCCTACTTTTTTTTAATTACATCTTGTAATGAAATCAAAATTACATAAACTACACCATTAACTAATCATATTAAATAAACTTTCTATCATTAATGGTACATTTTAGCTTTTTATTATGATTCCATTACGTTTTATCATGCAAACCAAATATGATTAATAATGGTAATTGATCATTACATTACACTATTTATTCTATTACGTTACTATATTTCATTTATTTCATTCCTTTTCAACGTCCATTGCATCATACCAAACAACATACGTAAATGATATATTCCATTCCAACATGGCAACCAAATAGGCCAATGGAACAGTAATCACTCATTCAATGACTGTGTTCATTCCATTACATTGTCGATTACATTCCTCTATCGGTCCATTACGTCTAACAACAATGTAATTTTTTATTTCTTTTAATTTTTTTGTTGCGTTTAAGTTTTCTTGAAGCAGGGTGTTGATCGGTTCGGTTATCGGATTGTTTGGTTATTTTGGTTAAAAAAAATTGGGTCCAATATTGTAATCTAAAGTAATGTCCCTTAGTGTTATTCACAGCTTTTTCTTCTCCCTGTATATCACCTTCTACAACAACAACCATAAACCCTAATATCGACTAAGGTAATTCCCCTCACTTTTGATTGTATTTTCTTCAATGTTGATTGTATTAATTTACCTAAATAATAAACCTTCATATACTGTCGTCGTCATATATGATCAGTGACATATGGCTCACTTTGTAGTAACTATGGCTCACTTTGATATATATATGATCTACACAAAGATAAACTCATATCTTCATCCCGTCATATAACTGACATATGGGTCACTTTATAGTAACTATTTTCTTAGGTTTTCAATGATGAATAATGAATATGAACATTATGCTTCTTCTTCTTTTTTTTTTTGTAGAAAGTGGCAAGTTATGGACGAGATGTCGGATATTCCTACTCAAGACTTGTCGAGACCAAGATTGGAAAACATTGTTAATTCACCAATTATCGAGAATGTATATGTGATTTTATTGTAACTCGATACTTTTTAACTTGTTGGTTCGTAATATTGTTTGTGTACTCAATTTTTCTTTTGGGGAAGCATCACCAAAGTACAAGCTAAAATTGGGATGCATAATCAACGGTTGCACCTAGAAACAGGGGAGATAATACACCCACCTGTTATCAAACGCCCTCTTGGACGACCTAGAAAGAACAGAACTGCACCGGCAGATGAGCCCAAATAAAGACATTGGTGTATGAAATGCGGTGGGTTTGGACATCGTCTAAAGTCATGCAAAAATCCACCAGTGGAAAGTTCAAGTCTTTGTGAAACATCAACCACCAAAAGGCTTTACACTTTTATGTTTATATGGAAAGTTTTTCTCAATATACAAAAGCTAACGAAGGCTCTGCGGAATTGGGGTCGAAATAAAAAAGTTCCTGAAGACGGTACTTCTAGAAATATTTTGTTGGTCTAGTGATATAAACACTTCGTTATTTGATATATTGTATTTGGTTTAAGGGATTTGTTACATGAGGAGACAATTACTTCAGATGTTAAACGCTTAGTTCAGATAAGAATAAAGTTGGATTTTTATGAGTGGGAATGCCATATATTATCCAGATTTTGTTACCTGAGCATCTTTTGTTTGTAATGATTTTGAGGGTTGTATTCTTTTGTTGATATAACGTTCCAAGCTTTCTCGTATATTCTATAGATTTTGTATGAAGTTCAAGTTTTGTTACACAAAGTGTAATTGTTAGGTCATTGTTACATGTTGTTTCTGTGAAACAGTTGGATGGGCTGCTGAGCAGCTTGGGATTCACACAGTAGAAAGCAGATTCTCAAGTAAGATGGAGTGATGGACTAAGATGGAGTGATGGACTGTACTCAACACCATCCTAATCCTGCGTCGCCATGAAAAAGCACGAACCCAACTTGCCAAAGCCATGTCCGAGGCAAAATCCGTGGGGTCTTGCATTGATATTATAGAGAAAAACATTGATGAAACCGTTATATAGTGCTGCCATGCTCCAAAAAGCTATAGCTAATTTATACATGTAGGCAAACATAGCAAATAACTTTTGTGGACGGTGACAGCGTGGGCATGTCATTCTCCTTGTCCTCCCTGCTGCTTGTTTTCTTAACATGCAAATGTACATACACTATATAATTTGAGTGATATAAATATGCACTGTTAGATGGTATTGTTTTAGTAAATAAGTAGTTTTTTTTTTTTTTTTTGTATTTTTGTTGAACTGTTCAAGCCAATTGTTAATCTTTGGTAAATTGGACCAAAAACGGATCAAAAGGGGTCTTATCTTGGTATATATAGAAACGGGTAGAGTCCAATGAAAATTTACACTTTATATCAGCAATATTAGTATCAACATTAGTAGTCATAAGCACTAGTTGTTGATAAATCTCTGCTTATGTATCTCTTCAAGGTTAAGATTTCCGACCACGTTTTCACTTGAGTTGGCAAGATCCTTGTTTAGGCTAAATGCTTGAGGCTTGGTACCATCTAAACCACGGGTGCAAGCCGTTTTGGTAAAAGCCTTGGCCAACAAATGACGTTGCATGTCGAGTTAAAGTTTGGGTTTGGTAAAATAATGGCGACCTCGAGCTGATACTACTACACGTACGTTACCTTCCCATAGTAATTCTTCCATGCCTGCCTTTTGTTTGAGGTTTATTAAATCTGAACCTGGACATCCAATGTAGCGCTCGAGATAATCAACTTCAGTTCGGGACGAGATGGGCAATGTCCTAACAACAACAAAAAACAGGAGCATAAATGGGTTACAACTTTTGATTGGTCATAGCCCATGAAACCACTAGCAGAAAGTGGCCAATTTATCTCAGCGACATCATATGTTTTCGCGAAATTCATGAAACCATAGAAAAAATACAAGTTAGAGGTGTTTCTTATTCGGATACAAGATTTAGAAAGGAATCAAAGAAATTGGTGGCAAGATAGCTAGAGAGTCATGTTTGGCTTGGTTCTCAGCGTCCAAAGTAGAAGAAGGGAGACCGTCTTGTTGGATATGTTTTGAATTTTGAAAAAGTACACCTCTTTTACAATCAATCATAATATTAAAACAAAATAGCAAATCCACGTATTAGAAAATCACAAAATTATTTCAGGTACATGTAACATACTTGATCGTATAGCTTGAACCTTTTTAGTTTTTACTTTTAACTAAAACTTGAATAAAGAAAGCACAGTTCATTACTTCATTACATGTTTTCATTTTCTGTTCAAGCAAAAGTTCCTAAAGAAAAAATAAACACAATCCACTAAAATAAAAAATAAAAAGTTAAATGTTGAGAGTGGGATTTGAACCCACGCCCTTTCGGACCAGAACCTTAATCTGGCGCCTTAGACCAACTCGGCCATCTCAACACATGTCGTTATGTTTTCGTAAATATCTATATAACTATATTTGTAGGATGAACACATATAGGTACTTATTACTATATATACTCATAGTGGCAAAAAACGCCGTCGTTTTTCCCACTGTGCTACAGTACCATTTGTTTGGGCTCCCACTTTGGGCCGGTCCTATTGTTTTTTTTTAAATTGTTGGCACAAAATAAGGAAAAAAAATATTACAAATACCGATTTATTCAGATAAAAAAATACCCGCGAAAATATTTTCGATATCTAATAACTTTAAAATAATTGACAGGCTCACAAACGTACAACTCTAGATTGCATTAAACAGTGTCATTTTACGCTACTAAAAACCATAATGCCAAATATATAACACAAACATGAGGCCCAACACATAAGCCCATATAAAAAAAACAAACTATTAAACATGAGACCGAAAAAATATATTCAAAAAAAAAAATTAATAATAAAAAAAAGAAATAAAAGAAAAAAGAAATAAAAATAAATTTTTAACGCCCCGCAACAACGCGCGAGGCATAATAAGAGAAAAAAAACAAACTGATTTTAACGCATTGACATTTAAGCCTAACACATTATGCCTCATAATGTATATAAATTATATAAATAATATATATAGTATATATAAATATATATAATAAATATAAAATATATCTATATATATATTATATAATACTATATTATATAAATCTATAATTGCCCCTCAACAACGCGCAGAAACGCGCGAAAAATTAACGCCCCGCGGTAACGCGCGTGTAATCCTGCTTGTTTATATATAGTTTGTTGTTACTTTGTTAAATATCTGAAATTTGAAGTAAACTAAATATGACACAACTTGTGTTGGATCTCCATTGAACTTGTGGTAAAAGTTAAATAATCGCACAAAACTAGCTAATCATTTAGTATATGTGTGACACGAGTCATACTCGATTTTGAAACACGTAGTGTATTTTGTTTTCAAAAAGTGTTGATTTTTAATTTGTGCAACCTTTGAAAATAATTTTCGCTACTTTAATTCTTTACGGTGCAACTTAGAGTTTAACTCAAAAATTCTTTGTATTGCAAATTTTAGTACTTATGATGAAAAAGTTGTACAAAGCCTTTCTTAAAAATTTTGTGTAACACCAAATCTCAAAATCTTAAGTTCATCCCTGATTGAGTGATTGTATTGGCACTCTGTTATCAATCAAGAAAAGATACGGTTTAGCAGATTGGTGTCGTAATTTTTGTTTTTGTTTTTGACAGATTATGAGTAAGATAGTAAATACTTGAACAATTAAATTAAGAGAATTGCTACATCCACATAAGATTTACAAAGACAAATCCACACAATGATGTGTCATGAAAACTATTGGTAGTATCTCTCATCCTTTTCATATATATGCATCCACAAATCAACTTACACATCATTTTATGAATTTTCTTTTGTAAAACTTATGTGGATGTAGTATTCCTCTTAAATTAATGTTGAAGCCACACGAAAAAATAACTTATACAACGTGTTGCAAAATAAAAGACACAAATGACAAAACTAACTAAGCACTGATTATTTGGACCCAATGGGCCTAGATCAGTTATTATTTGGACCAAAGATGATAAATATTATTGAATCGAGCCTGTTCATGGACCTTTGGGACCAGTCCAAACCCATCTCTCATATTTATCATTATAGTCTTCAACCAATAATGTACTGTTTTATTCACCTCTAAAGACAACCCTTTGGAGACGTTTACAAAACTAGAAAACTCATAAAGACTAGAGTCATTTGTAATACCTCTTGAGCCTACAACATCTAACATGATTTAACCGGTCTTCGTCCCATTTTAGTCTACTACTTATAGTTCTTCGAGCGTTCTAACCATCTCTACAATGTTATAATTTATTAAGTACGAATGTTTAGCAGAACACACTCAAAAACTAGAAAATTTCTATTGTCCTTATTTAGAAATTGTTATAGTGAATGTTAGATAAGATAATAAGAGATCATGATCCAAAAATTGAATGGAGAATTAATATAGCATTGAAAGTTATCTATTAATTGCCTTTAAATACCCTAGCATGACTTTATTGCCAATTAAAACATTTTTCAAAATGGAATGCAATTATGGACCTTGATTGAGGTTGCTTTCTTACATTTATTTAAATTATATGGCTTGAATGTAGACTTTTACCATCTACTTTGGTTGAATGTTGGTTTTAGTTTGGGTCATAGGAGTATTAAACTTTCGAATATATGGGTATATCTTTTATTGATCAAGTAAGAAAAAAAAATAGCTAACGGAACAATTATTTAGCAACAAGTGTGTAATGTATTTGTCATGTTATATAAAACATATCTTCTATAACTACAGTAATACAGTAAATCTTACTATGTATTTCATCAGTGAGTTAAAAAGCTGTCTGAGAAATGAGAATATTTAAATGGAGTAATATAGAAGCAAAAGGTTTAATAACGTAGGAATTTGAGAAAATCGAAACTGACCGTTAAGTAAATGGTATCTACTATCTTGTGAAAAAAAATATATATCGAACCACCATAATTAATAAAAATAGTTAAATAGACTATGTGAATATAGCCATTTAGTTAACATGATGTTATGTTTGTGTTTTGTATGAGTTATTTGCTTTTCTTTTAACATTTTTCATTTAATATATTTTTTTTTCACTAGAAAGAAGCAATGGTCACTCAAATAAACGTTATGATACTTATCAAATAATCAATAAACCCTAATCATACATATAACAGCTAGTTCACATATGTTACACCTCTATAAAAGGAGCAGTGATTTGCACACTTCTTATTTTAATTAGGACACTTAAAAATATAGTGACTTGACATTTATACTTTTAAATCACTTTTACTCATATTCTAAGGGTATAAATGTCAAGTCATCATATTTTTTTAGTGTCACAATCAAAACAAGGAGTGTGCAAATCACTTCCCCTATAAAAGTTTATAATTCATCAAAGTCATCAATTTTTAAACCTTAAGGTTATATAACTTATTTCCACTATACATAAACTCCTTAAAGCTTTATAAACATCACATATATATCAAATGTATTAAATTATGAAGAGATTCAAGATATTAGATCTTTTAATGCCAAGTAAGTAAAAATAGGTTTCCACTATGCTTTGCAAAAGTATAAATCTCTTTATCATACTATAAACCTATTTAAAAACCACCATAATGTAATCATATCAAAACAAACATTTGTATTCACTGATAATTCGGTAACGTTCAAAGAAAAAAAAAGTCGATTTAGGCTAATGCTACCAATCTAATTATGTTTTTATATCATGAAATTATATGTCTTTGGTGCAAACATTCGTTGTTGTTGCTTGCATGTCTCTTCAAAGGGATAAATTCAACTAAATCATATGTATGCAACACTTGAAGAACTTTTTTTTTACAGTGAAACACTTGAAGAACTATGTCGATTACTTATGGATATTATCCACAAACACAAATTCATTTCTCTTTGCTTATCTATGGTAAGAATTAATCAGTATGATTCTTACAGTGTAAACGTGCATCCGAATCTTATAAACGTATATGCAATATGCCAATATATGATTAAAACACTCCTCGCTTATAAAAAATTGTTACTCAGCCGATGAAGAACTAGATTTTCATACGTGCTCATAATAATTTCAATAAACCATAACGGACATGGTACCCCATTTTCTGGATTGACTACTCGAACCAAACCTTATATGATAAAGACATTACTATGCCAAAGTCCATCCACCCTGCCATTAAGGAATAAATACAGGTATACATATAATTTTATTTATAAAATATATAATTTAGACCAAAACTCAATTTCATTTTTGACGTTTGAAAAGATTATAAAATATTCGTATTGCAAAAGAAACTCGTATAGTAATGTGGGCTTTGTAGATTGTAAAACGAACCTCGTTGAATTAAGCTGTTTTTAATATATAGGGAGTAGTTGATAGTTTATATACATCGCATGAATATATATTTTCTATGCATGCATGCATGCGTTAGTAACGTCATTGAAGAAGCTAAGTCAAAGAAATCCATTATTTATACATTCACATCTTTATTTTTAATTAAACCGCCGACAAATCAAGTTAGAGAGCATCTCAATATTACTATGGGCTTTACCAAGTCCATGGTATTTTCATGTTATTTGTCTATAATCATCTACGACTATGAATAATTAGTTTTTTTCTCGTCTTCATCGTGTATTTTTTCATTTCGTTGCTAAGTTTGGCTATAATATCATGTAAAATTCAGACTTTTCGAGCCGAAATTGAGTCTTATTTCATTTTTACTCAAGTCAAGCTCATGTCTGAATGGTTAAAGCCCGTTGAACTATCAAGTCACGACTCAAAGCTATGTTATAACTTTTTAGCCGAGCTCGAGCTCAGTCAAGCTCGAGCGTGACTTTTCTCGATTGCAGCCTAGCATGGGGTAGTATCTCACCGTCTGCCAATTCATAACTTTAATAATTTGTTAGTCCTATAAATGTTGCTTTAATGGTTAAATAATCTCACATGCGTGTATATGTAATTGTAGCAATCTTATCTTTTACGAATATATCTATACTATTATATAAAGCATTTACAATATGGGTCCTATTAAAAATTAAAATAAGGAGGTGCAATCTTGACCATCCATCTTATTTTAGAAAATCACATCATAGAGTGACATGTGTCATTTCTTAATTAAAATATCACTTTTATTTTCAATTTAACATATCTTTTTATCTAATTATTTTTTTTATGATTTAATTTCACCGTATTTTCTAAAATTTCGTTATCTTTAATTCAACATCCATTTTGATATATTTTTATAGATTTTTAGCTTTTCATATTTTTAGTGTGTTTATTTTGAATTTTTTAACAACTTTAACTTTAATTTAAATACAAACTTGATTCGTAAAAGATATATACTTTTGGAGACAATGTTTGATGGGTAAGAGAGTGTGTGAGTCTTTATACAAGCGAGAATGATGTCAATATGATGTTGCGGGAAAGCTACGAAAATCCAAACAAACGAATTCTCTGAGCGGGTAGAGAATTGCGGAGCGAGTTGGGTTAGCAATTTTTATCGCCGCCGCTATGCGTGGGTATCCAACTAGTCTATTTAAAGTTATGACAAACAAAACGAGCTTGAACATGTAAATTTTAATGACATCGTTTAATTTTATACCTAATTTAAGAAGAAAAAAAACCATTTCTTCATAAACACGCTAAATGATAAGAACTTAAGTATTGAACATGTACATTTACTCGTGTTTATTATACTTGCAAATTAAATGGATATTACCCTACCCATGTTAGGGTAGGCTTTTAATTACTATTACTACTATTACACATTTTAGATTTAAAACTACGTAGTGTTTGACCTATGTGCACTATTTATTTTAAGCAATGTAGCACTGCTACAGTGCTGGGCCAAAAAAAGCAAAAAAATTTAGCTCAAAAATTTGGCCTGACTCAATTAGTTTCTTTTAAAAAGAAAAAAAAAATTGTTGGCACAAAATAAGGAGGAAAAAAATGTTACAAAAGTACCGACGCATTGACATAAAAAAATACCCGCGGTAACATTTCCGAATTGACTTAAACAGTGTCATTTTACACCATGAGACTAAAAAAATAAATTCGCAAAAAAAATAAAAAATAAAAAAAATAATTACTACTATTACACATTTTAGATTTAAAACGACGTAGTTTTTGACCTATGTGCACTATTCATTTTAAGCACTGTAGCACTGCTACAGTGCTACAGTGCTGGGCCAAAAAAAGCCCAAAAAATTTAGCCCAAAAATTTGGCCCGGCCCAATTAGTTTTTTTTTTTTTTTTAAATTGTTGGCACAAAATAAGGAGGAAAAAAATGTTACAAAAGTACCGACGCATTGACATAAAAAAATACCCGCGGTAACATTTCCGAATTGACTTAAACAGTGTCATTTTACACCATGAGACCAAAAAAATAAATTCGCAAAAAAAATAAAAAATAAAAAAAATAAAATTTTAACGCGACGCAACAACGCGTAAGACCATAAAAAACTACTAAACACGATACTAGAATTAAAACGACGGCGTTTTTAACCTACTTTCACTATTCATTTTAAGTTAGCCCAAAAATTTGGGCCGGCCCAATTAGTTTTTTTTTTTTAAAAAAAAATTGTCGGCACAAAATAGGGAGGAAAAAAATGTTATAAAAGTACCGACGCATTCAGATAAAAAAATACCCGCGGTAACATTTCCGAATTGACTTAAACAGTGTCATTTTACACCATGAGACCAAAAAAAAAATTCGCAAAAAAAATAAAAAATAAAAAAAATAAAATTTTAACGCGACGCAACAACGCGTAAGACCATAAAAAAAACTACTAAACACGATACTGAAAAAGTAAACCCGTACTATTAAATATGAGACCGACAAAATAAACTCGCACAAAATTAAAGAAAAAAAAAGAATTAATGACACGCAACAACGCACGAAAAATTAACGCCCCGCAGTAACGTGCAAGAAAAAAATAAACTTACACTATTAAACATAAAAAAAACGCGCGAAAAACAAATATAAATAAATAAATAAATAAAAATAAAAAATTAACGTCCCGTAACAACGCGCGAAAAATTCACGCCCGCAGCCAACGCGCGAAAGTTATCTATTTCACTAAAGTTTGAAGAAGATAGATTTTGGTCACTTTTAGATTTAGAAAATAAAGTTGCTAAACAACAAAACATGCTTAAAAACAAACAAAAAACCTATATAGAAAAAAATTTGGTAAAAGAAAAGGAATTTCAAGAGTGTTGGTTTATCAAATCATGTCTTTTGTTTTATACTGATCTGTTTCATTAGTGTGATAATTCCAGTTTGAATATTGGATTCAAATTTATAAAAATTATTAGTAATTGTTTTTCATCTACGATATAACTTTTTTTTATACGTATAACACTTATCATACTTGATACAAACCAGGCTAGTTCAGTTGGCCATCAAGGGTAACCTTGAGGAGTTATCCTTGAAGAGGTGCGAGGTCTCAGATTCGAGTCTCACCATAAACATTCAGGGGCGGAAATAAATAAAAGCAAAAGCGGGATTTATCCCTTAAGACAAAGGTTTGAAGCTTGCATACTGGCCAATTGGATGTCACTGTAACTCGAATCACTAACTTCTAACTTGCTTTTAGAAAAAACTTTATACAAACTTGCTGATTTGTATTTACTTAAAGGATTGTGTTATCAACCTTTTTTATATAGTAGTATGTTTGATAACAAAGATCAATTTAGAACTTGCCTATAATCGCTAAATTGGATAATTTCATGTAATAAGATCTATGCTTATATCAATCTAATTGACACATATTGTACTACCTGTAATGGTTTATAAGTCTAGATTATTAAGCTAGCAGACTAGCAGTAATGAAGAGATCACAAACCCCATTGCTGCTTGAGCGCTCTTTCTCTTCCCAATAACTCTTTTCGACCAATTTAATCTTTTTTTAAAGCTAAGAATATATATCATAGAATGGCTCCGAGGAGGAGACCAGAGAGAGAAAAGTACAAGGAACAAGAGAAGAGCTGACAATACAAGCCCGGCTAAAAACCAAAACTACCAGAAAAAACTTAAATACAAGACAACAAAGAACGGGGCATCGAGATCCAACAACTCCAAAAAGCAGAACGCATCTTGCAACGAACCGAAATCCAAGCTTTGGAAACTCGTTGAATAGATGGGAAAATGTCTTCATTCAAAATTTTGCTACGATCATCTACAGAAGCATGAATCACGCGATTTCTCCACTTCCAAATCGACCAAAGGCAACAATGAAAGACTCCATGAATAACTTTATTTAACCGAGCACACCCAAGATTAACCACCTTACTCAGGCTTATATCTTTGAGATCAAAAGAGGGGAAGGAGACCGGCATATCAAGATTCCACCAACTCCAAGTCTTTCTCCAAATAAGCTTTAAACGGGGGCATAACATCAAACAATGATCAATAGACTCGCTAACGGCCTCAAAAAAGAACAAACATCAGAACCAATGTTAACTCCCCTCATTAGCAAATTGGACCTAGTAGGGAGCCTATTAATTGAAGCACGCCAAACATAAATATTAACTTTGCGAGGGGTCCAAGAATTCCATATATGGTGAGAACCAAGGCTGTGGTCAGCCAACAACAGCTCCTGAAGATGCACCGATAACGTATTGACTTTAAAAATACCAGAAGCCTCTCTAGACCAAACCCAATTGTCAGCCCCTTCGCCGGAAATAAATATGCTACTAATAAGGGAAACCAGTGAAGAAACGTCATCAATAGCACGACCGCGAGGAGACCTCCATGACCACGTACCACTCCAAGAGCCATTAATCAAGCCCCATCTATCGCTAATAGAGCAATCTTGACAAGAGTCGAGAGAAATAACTTGGGGTAGAGGTCTTTGAGCCGAGAACCTACATAAACCAAGGATCTTTCCAAAACATAGTATTAGAGCCGTTGAAGATTTTAAGACTAAAAGAACCCTCAAACGAAGGATCTATATTTTTAATGTTGTCAACCGCTTTGAGAATCTCGCACCAGGTTCCATGCTGATATCTAGAACTAGGAGGGGAGTCGAAACCATCATCAGAGCCATAAAAGTCATTAATGACTCTGTTAACCTTAAAATATGTTAACTTATACGGAATTACACTAGTTATCATTAGGCAAGACCCGCAAGGACTAGAACTGTTAAGTTAGAATAGTTTCCCTTGTCTTGACCTAAAAATACCTCCTCCATACTTCCATGGAGAGGTGAGGATTCATTTTGTATCTCATTAGGTGTGTGTTGTTTCTCTCTCTAAAAGCACACACATCTTTCCTTTCTCTTACTAAATAAAATGACTTCTTATTTATTTAATCCTCCCCAACCTCCGGATCTTGTTTAGCTAGTGTTTCTTTTCATTAACAATTGGTATTAGAGCTAACCGGGGGTGTATTATATTCGTGTGTGTTGTGTTCGTGTTTACAACTTATTTTAAGCTTATTTACAGCTTATTTCGTGGGCTTATTATGGTACAAAACCCACTGTTTGAGTTGTCTTGTGGTTTCGTGGTTAACAACTCATTTCAGCTTATTACTGCTTTTACCAGCTTATTTTGTATGCTTATTTGTCCTCAAAAGCCATGGTCTGAATATTTTTTTGGGGCAAAAAGGTCTTAAGCTTATTGGGTTGGTCTGTTTGTGCTTATTTTCAAAGCTGGCTTATTTTCGTGTTTGTTTTGCATATACAAAATGCTTAATTTCGATTCAGCCTATGTGTTAAATATTTCTTAAGCTTATTTTGAATCAGACACAAAAATAACAAAGAAAAAACCCAGATCCAGTTTTTTAGCTGTCTATACAGTTTTTTTTGTTCTTGCAAAAAGACAAAGAGTACGTTTTTGGTTTTTTGTGAAGGCACCGGACTCGCAGTTTAAACTTCAACCGGATACGCAACAAGTCTTCATTAACCGGACTCGCAGTTTCTTAGTTGTGACCGGATTCACATTTCTTTGTCAACCGGACTCGCAGTCTTGTTCATTAACCGGACTCGCAGTTTCTTAGTTGTGACCGGATTCGCAGTCTTGTTCATTAACCGGACTCGCAGTTTCTTAGTTGTGACCGGATTCGCATTTCTTTGTCAACCGGACTCGCAGTTTGGTTCATTAACCATCCTGACCCAACCGAGTCAACTTGGTATTTACCGAGTTGACCCGGTCAACTCAATGAGTCTGGTCATACAAAGTCAACTGAAAAGAAGAAGAAGAAAGACAGATTCAAATGCACAAACATAACTATATAAACAAAAACAACAGCCACACCATAACTTCAATCAAACATCATCCACAGCCTCAACAACATCCAAACTATACCTAATTACCTTTCGTCACAAAACAATCCACAACAAATCCACAAATCCACAAATCTATCCTAACTCATCGTCATATATCATTATCCCATCTCCATTCTCTAAACTCCCATCAAAGACTCGAAACATAATTATATACAAGATCTCAGATTCATTTTTTGTGTGCTTTAATTAAATCAAAACCCTTATAAGATCAAGAACACGAAATAGAATATCACCATAGATCTATGTGAAGCATGGCTTCTTATTAAATTTACGAAACACATTCAAGAATGAATAAGAACAAGAGTGCTCCTACTCAATTCTTTGTTTCAATTGGAACACAATCAACCAAACCTACCTTGGACCTTGGTTGTTACAAGACCTTGAAGCTGTTTTGATATGACAAATGGATTGGTTCCAGGTTGTGTTTCGAATTAACATGGGATTTGTGACTGCTTGTCGAAGAGAATAATAAGGGATGACTTTATACACTTGTTTGATTTGAGAAGGTTGTGGTGGGATTCAGTCTAACTGGAAGTATCAAAGAGAAGGGATGGGGGCGGATGTATTAAAATGTGTGTTTAGGGTTAGGGTTAAATGTTGAGAAGTATTAGGGATTGGGATATATGTATATCCCTAATTCATTTGGTTGGACCGGGTATTATAGAAACACAACTGGGCCGGTGCTATTGAAAGAAATGGAATGGGCTGAGTTCATGCCTTCTTGATTTTGGGCTCGTGGGGTGTTGACAGGCCCAGTATGCATGTACAACATGGGCTGATAATTATTAAATAATGGGCTAGTGTAACACCCTCAAAAAAATCACAACAACGAAGCGGAATACCACTTGGGGTGCTACTTCATAGCATAAAGTACAAGTTACAGAAAACGACTATAAGTGAGACGTTTTGAAAAGTCAACCATTCAATAATTTTTTTATAAAATATCAGAGTTACAACAGGTCCCACTTGTAATGTATTAGAAAACATTGTCAAAACGTTTATTTAATGGTACTCAAATTGTAAAACCTTCAAAAATATATTTGTATCCGCGCGACTCGAATGCTCCCAATGCTCAGCTAGCAATATAATAACCTAAGAAAATACATGCAAAAACGTCAACAATAATGTTGGTGAATTCATAGGTTTAAGTAAAAGCAGTATTGAAATAATTCAATAAATATTTCAGTAAGAAAGAAGCGTTACAATATTTTTCAAAGTATTATTTCTGAAATTCAAGTAGTGATTCAATAGATCAAGTAATGCTCCGTAGTGGACCACAAGGTTCAAGTAGTGTAGACAAGAGAAACAAATTCACCAAGTTTAAATGAAATATATATTATTGCACTAAGTTCATGACCCCGAAACCTTAACAAGTTTGTGCCCCAAATGTATAGGATGTTTGCCCATATTCTAAAAGCACTCCCAATGTTAAATGCACCATGATCAACTTGTGACCCCAAAGAAAGGTGGGGATTGTCAGTCCCGATAGATCTACCCATAACATTCGCGCTTACTACAATAGCAATTAACGGTTCATGATAAGTAGGGACTTAATGGCAATAAGGCAACTTATGCAATAATATTCATGCATTAATCTGGATAGCATACAATTGAGTAACACTTGTGTCCAATGTAAAACAAGTAATGTGTTCAAAACTCTCAGTTTTCATATATAAGAATTCAGTGATCTCAAATCATGTAGTAAGCAAATCAAGCTTTAGTAAATTCATGAGTAAACAACCATGTATTAAAAGTCATGTAACGCTTAAGTAGTAGAAATCAATAAGTTGGCTTAGTAAAACGAGCATGCATTCTCACCCCGAAAACAGTTTATGAAAACCATTAGAAAAGAAAAGATGGGGCTATGAACTCACCGAGAATAGAAGATGTGATCAAGATATCCAAATAAGGATAGAAACGAACGCCGACAATCAACCGCGACCTATTAATAAAAATAATATGCGATTGATACGCGAGCTATATAAAATACGCAACTCAATGTACATATATATAATGTGCATGAAAAATGATACTTTGGAATCCATGGACTACATCACTTAATGTTTCTATTGATTACACATTTTATGAAATTTTATCCGTTTTTAGCTAAACGATCGACTTACTTAATGGAACGCTAAATGGCCGAACTAGTCGATCTCCCTCTATCTTAAGCTTCCCTTATATGTTATTTAACTACCATAATTCACTCATAAGTAATAGCCTAAGTAATCTTATTATGAAAGACACATCAATGACACTTGTTCTAAAATAGGGTCTGCTGGACTTTGCAAAAGTTTGGCATTATCTGACCTATCTAAACCTTACAGAAAATTCTGGAAAAATTCAGGAAAGTCATACATATTATGAAGATGCTACAGTTTAAATTTAGTTAAAAAATATTAAGTTTTGACCCGCCTACACACAGCATCTTTACAATCGAATTTCTGGACAGCAAACACAGTTTTACACTTAATCTTGTATAAAGGGTTTGACTCACTTTTACATTCTGGAAATCGACGAGGCCTAGCTCGTTGGAAAGTAGACTCGAAGTAGATAGTCATAGGGTCCTGCAAATTTATAAAACCTATTGGCATGACCAAATTACACTTCGCGCAAGATGGACCAAAATTCTGCGCAAAAACAGTGTGTGTAGAATTTTGCCTCTTTAGTTTTCACACTTCAAAATGCCATATCTTTTTCGTTTCTAAGAGTTGGAAGCTCAAATTTTTACCACACGTTCATTATAACGACCACCACCACACTAATCTTTTAAATCTCAGATTACAACAACGCTCATCTTGCTGAATGAAGCCTAAACTTTCTGGTCTAATTGAGGATTTACAAACCCTCGCAAATCTTCAATTTTTCACACCAATTTCGCATTCAACATAACCACACTAACCTATAATCACTACTAAACCATTTGATCATCCTCAAATATTCACGAATCAAAAATAATCTTTTCACAAATTAACCATGGATTCCTAATTATCAAAATCAACATGCATGCACATATATACTTAAAAACCATATCAAAATCAAAGAAAATACTTACAAGAAGATAGGGAAACAAGTAATTGGTCAAAAACCACAAACCCTTGTGGTTTTGGTGTCTTGGCCGAAAACAAGAAGGAGCAAGAGAGGACCAAAAGTCTTGATTTTTCTACTCAAATCTTGTGAAAAACACTAGTAATCAAACCTTAGATACCTTAATTGCACCCAATTAGAATAATACCCTAAAATCAAAAATCTTGTAAAAATCAAGAAATCATAAATCTTGATGCATGGTGATTGATTGTTGTTAGGGATGATGGGGTTTAATATTGGAATGATTTAGGGTTGAATGGAAGTGGTTTCTTGGTTTTTTGATGATGATGATGATGGTTTTGGTGTTGCTGTCGACGAACAGAGGGGGAGGGAGAGGGGATACATCACTGTGTAATGGTTTTTATGATTTTTATTAAAAAGGTATGAATAATATATAATGATCTATCCAATTTGTAATCAACATAAACAAAATAATAATAAAGGGATGTTTGTTTGGTCGGACGACGTAAAAAAAAAAGAGAGAGGAGGGAAGATGGCTTTGGCCCAAATTAGCTTAACCCTAGTAATACCTTAATGTTCTCCGGGCCCAAAACCTACCTAGCCCGATAATTTTTCCTAAATCGCGATTTTCGACTCGGGTGCAATTTAAACACATGAAAAGATGAAAAATATAAAAATAAAAATAATTAGGCACTCGAGGCCCGAATACAGGGTCGTTGATTTCTCGGTTGTTAGAAACGGATAAATTTTTTTAGCATTATACTTTTTATTTAAAATTGACGATTTTTAACAGTGTTTTAAAACCCGGGTTGACTCGGCCGGTTGAACCGGTTGACCCGTGACTCGGTAAGGTGACCAGATCCCGGTTTTGACCGAAAAACCCGGTTGAACCGCCGGTTAAACCGGTTGAACCGTGACCCGATGGCTCGACCGGGTCGATTCAAAAACTGGTTTTTAAAACATTGATTTTTACTAAAAACGACAAAATAATGAAAAGTAAAATTTTAGAAACTTAAAAAATTTACTATAAGTCGAAATTAATAGTGACCTTAAAATCTGAAATGATACTGCTACGAATAATTAAAATTGACGATTTTTATCAAGTCGAACAAAAGAATAAAAAAAAAATTCTAATAAATAACAATTACTTGGGATAAGATATTTATCTTAATTTCGGGTTGTTAAAGTATATTCTCAAAAAACTTAACATCTCTTGAAAAAATAAATTGATGCTTATCAAGACTATATAACCTATATCCTTTTTTAAAATTAGAATATTCTATCATAACACATTTTTCAGATCTGCTACTAAACTTATCATTATTGTTAACAATGGTTGCAAAACACAAGCAACCAAACACTCTTAAGTGAGAGAGAGTATGACATTTTTTATATATCATTTCATAGGGAGACTTTTCATTTAGCACAGAAGAAGGGAGTCTGTTAATAAGATAAGTAGCAGTTAGAATACACTCAGTCCACAACTTTAAAGGTATTCCCCTCTGAAACATAAGGGATCTAGCAACATTCAAATGATGCCTATGTTTCCTCTCAGCAATCCCATTTTGTTGTGGAGTATACACACAAGTAGTTTGATGAATAATTCCTTTATCAGAACATAATTTGGTTACAGTTTGATTAACAAATTTAGTACCATTATCACTTCTAAAAACTTTAATTTTTCTTTTAAATTGATTTTCAATTAAATTATAGAAAACAGTTATAAAGTGAGGAACCTCATCTTTAGATTTAATCAAATATACCCAAACAGCTCTAGTGTAATCATCCACAACAGTAAAAAAATATCTAAACCCCTCAGAACTAGTAACCTTGTAAGGCCTCCATAAGTCTAAATGAACAAGATCACCCAAACACTTAGAAGTATGATCACTTAAAGGAAAGGGTTCTCTAGTTTGTTTAGCCCTTTGACAAATTTCACAACAAACAACATTATCATTTTTATCAATCTGTAAAGAATCTTTTAGGACATTCAGAACAGGCTTTGCAGGATGACCAAGCCTGCAGCGCCAATCATGCTGAGACAACAAACATTGGTATCTTAGAGTGCTATTATTACTTTTAACACCTTGATTATTATAGTAGTACAACTCTTCACATTGATCACCAATCCCCAAAACATTTTTCAGACTTAAATCCTGATTCAAGAAGTAACATATATTCTCATCAAAAGCAACAATAACCTTATTCTCTTTAGCCAATTTATGAACAGAAATAAAGGTAACACAATATTCAGGTATAACCATCACATCATACAGAGTTAAGCCATTAGATAACCTGAGATTTCCAATATTAGAAATATAAGCCTCTGTCCCATTAAGATGACCTACTTTAATTCTAAGATGAGAAATTTCAATAACATTATCTAATTCATTATCAGTGTAAGTCATATGTTGATTTGCCCCTAAATCAACAATTTTACCATTACTAACAAGTTTTGGTTTAAAATTAGTGTTGGAACAAAAAAACTTGTTAAAGTTTTTATGAAAAATAAAATTGTTGTTAAAATAAGTACCTGCCATATTGGCCTGCACATTTTTTCCAACTTTATTGTCTTTGATGAGAGAGATCAGAGTGGCCATTTGTTCATCTGTAAACCCAGAAGATGAATTAGTCCCAACAGAATTATTATTAGAAATATTTTATTTCTTAAACTTTTGACCAAACTTTTTCTTCCCAAAATCCATAGGATATTCAATGATTTTAAAGCATCTGTCAATAGTATGACCATTAAAACCACAATTCTCACAAATAACAGCCATCTTGTCTATTATTATTTAAATTATTAGGTATTAAAGGTCCACTACTGTTATTCTGATTATTTCTCTGAATATTTTGACTATAAGGCACATTAAAAACAAAAGCAGAAGCCTGATTCCTTTACTAGAGATGGTAGCATATGCACTTCTCACATTAGGTAAAACATCTCTAGACAAAATAGAACTCCTAATTTGCATATAAGAATCATCTAAGCCCATAAGAAATTGCATCAATTTCAACAACTGATTATGTTTCTTAAAACTTTCAGAAGCATTGCAAACACATTTAGGCAATTCAATCATAGCATCATACTGTTTCCACAAAGCATTCAACTTATGATAATAATCAGCAATAGATGAACCATTTTGCTTAAGAGTACTAATCTGATGATGTAAGCCAAACATTATTGACCCATCAACCTTTAATTCTTTCCAAGCATGTTTAGCCCTTTTTTTAAAAATCTGACCCAAGAAAAGTTCCTTAGAAATTGAATTCAAGATCCAACCAAAACAATTGCATTAACCCTATCCCACTGTTTACCAAGAACCTCATCTGTATTAGACCTTTTACGTGTTCCATCAATAAAACCAGTCTTATTCTTTCCTTCTAAAGCCAAAAGCATAGCACAAGACCATACTTGATAATTTACAGTTCCTTTAAGTTTTATTGAAACAACAGTGAAAGTAGTAGTATCATTAGGATGCAAGTGTAATGGGTCACTAATATCCAGTTTACTAATTAAAGTAACAGGATCAGGATTCTCAATATAATCATCACCATTCTTAGAATTATGAACAAAATTATGAACAGAAATGATGAAAAACAAGAACAAACAATACTTAGAAACAAATAAGAGGAAAGGAAGAAGGAAGTTCCCAGGCTTTCACACCACTCAAGGTGGCAGATCAATGGCTGACAGACTCAATTAACAACTAAAGAGAGAAAGATAAAGAGGTGTTACAGAGCTATAAATGATATGCAGCGGAAATCAATACCAAACCGACTATCCTCTTGATTCTCTTAGTCAAGAGGGCTAGCAAATTAATCAGCAACAACCCACACCCAATCACCAAGATCCACAAAACCCTAATTTTCTCAAATTAGAGCAAATCAAACCCAGAACCTCTAAGATCTAACGATTAAGCACTCTTAATCACTAAAAACTAATGAGAGAGAGTAGAATCACCAAGATCCACAAAACCCTAATTTTTCAAAATTAGGGTTTTTTACAAATAACAATAGATTTATGCAATTAAACCACATATCTTACCATAAACAGTTTTAATAGAAAACTGATTGATTAATTTTGAAAATCCCTAAATTTTATAAAAGCCTAATTTTTTTAAAGATTTCAGAGCAACCTAGCTCTGATACCATGAAGAAATTATGAATCTTATAACAAAAGTATACTCAAATCTTAATTTGAGTATCAAGAATACAAACAGAATGATCTCAATCAATAACCACAATCAATCTTCACCACTGCTAAATCAGGTGTGAAGCTATTATCTAATATGATAATAGTTCTATTACAACTGAAACAAACTAAGATCAAAATGATCTCTAATTAGGGTTTTACAAAGGAGAGGATAATCGAATTTTAGAGAGAAAGAATGAGCAGGAGAGATAATCAATAAGCTGGATTTGACCAGCTTATATACTGTCATTAACCGACTTGAAGGATTCCCAACTTGACACTAGCAGCCTTTCATCTTTCCAACTTTATCCATCTTGAGCTTAAACATCTTTAATGCTTAAACTAAAAAAAATAAAATTACACAATAAGCCCCTGAACTTTTATGTTTACCATTGAGACTATTATTTCAATAGATGTTGACTTTAGTTATCATACAAACAATTTTGTACAGGGCCTCTATTAACCCAGTTGCGACGCAGAAAAAAACCAACAATTAGCTCAAACTACAATTAATTTATATAAAAATTAACTAGTTTGAAGTGGAATTTTGTTTTATGATAGTAACATGTTAAGAGCGAAGTTATGAGTCAAAAATTATGTTCGATGGTTTCGGTTCACATAAATTGCGTAGTAGACATCAACTAGTCAATGTAACACATCATGTTTCATATGGGACCATGAAGTTATGTTGATTGTCTTTTACAAAGAGCAAGAATAATCTTATCTATTGTACATTATTTGGTTTTGATTTTCAAAATGAAACTCTGCTTATAAAAGATTCTATGGATATACCAAACCTTTACACTTGAACTTATTGCACCACCTTTTTGGTTTGTATTGATGTAAACTTGAAAATTAAAACCATAT
>BQNB010063535.1:0-27776 GCA_026074375.1 Tanacetum coccineum | reverse complement strand
AGAGTCGTAAAATGGTCTTATATCTCCTAGAATCTTCACTCACACATTCCCTTAATCGTCATCTCACCTTCTTCTAAATGATCCACTCTTTCGTCAAGGGAAGGTTAGATACAAATCTAATCCACCTCCTAGTAGGTTTGACAACTTAAATATTTCATCTGAAATATTCGAGTATCTTTAACTTGCGATTGCAAACGTTAAAGGTCATATCGAAAAATTCATATTCAAGACTTGTAACTACTTAAGTTAAAACGCTCTCCTTTTCTTTTCGATGACAACTCATTTTCTCTTCGACGAAAACATCTTTCTCATCGACGAAAACATTCTTTCTCTTTGACGAAAACACTATTTTCTCTTCGACGAAAACATTCTTTCTCTTTGACGAAAACATTCTTTCTCTTCGACGAAAACATTCTTTCTCTTCGACGAAAAAAACATTCTATCCCTTCGAGGAAACATTCTTTCTCTTCGACCAAAACATTCTTTCTCTTCGACCAAAACATTCTTTCTCTTCGAAGAAAAACCCTTACTGTCTTTCTCTTTGACGAAAACATTCTTTATCTTTTGATCACACCTCCTTCCCTGTCTTCAACGCAACACGCCTCTACAACCATAGAGATGGCTAATCTCTTTCCTCTACTATTTCCGCTATCACCTTTAAGATAACCTTATACCCTCTTCATAAGATTGTTTTATGAACATTTACAATGTTTGTTTTCTTCTTTATTATTATTATTATTATTATTATTATTATTATTATTATTATTATTATTATTATTATTATTATTATTATTATTATTATTTTCACGTATGAAACACACCAAAGATACGTCACCATTTCCTTCGGGACAATGTTCAAATGGAAACATCTCCATTCGAATAGGTTGCGTCTATAGATAAGATCGTCGACATTCTTTCTTTACCCCTTAACCGCAAATCGTTAAACTGTCTTTGTCTAGGTCTAGGAATGATGGAACACATTCCGTAAATCTTTCTCTTCTTTTCTACTAGTCTCGATTCTAGTCTGTTCTTTATTCCATGCGTCGTGGCAACTTAACAACTTCATCTGAAGTACTTTAAGTATTTTTAATTAGCAAAATGAAAATCAAAATGTCACTCCTTTCACAAAATTCGTCAAGCCCTAAACTCCTTTCCTGTTGGCGGTCCGGTGACCCCCAGATCTATTCTGGAGGCCCCCAGATATATCTGGGACCGCCGGCAGCAGGCTTGAGATATCTGTCATTTCTTTTTAAATCATTAAACAAACACACACTCTCTCTTTTCTGCTGCTAAGAGCTGGCGTCTTTCTTACACCCAAACCTATGCCCAATATCTTACAAAAGAAGTTAACCAATTTAAAAAGTTTATTAAAAGATGAATTTCAAACGTTTGAGTGACCTCACATTTCTCTCACCTATTTTTGACAGTGCACAGACGGCCTGTACACTGTTTTAAGCGTCAGAAGCATATTGAAATATTTTTCATTAAATACAAAGTTTCACACACATGTTAAAAATATATGTTTCCATGTTTAATTGAATTGTTCTTGAACTTGTTGGGCGTTTCTTTTATCGGGTATATAGTGAATTAGTGATAAGTTTATAAAAGTTCATATCTGGAGGTATCCACTCGCTACATATTTTGTACTGTCAGTTTTTTATTGGTGCCAATCCACATAGAAAACTATTGTATCTCTATTGAAAGAAAGCACGATGCAGCTAGACCACTTTAACAGACATGCTTGATGCATATGGTCACTTTTTAATGAAAGTAGTGGAATAATCACACACAACACACAAAGTTTGAACATACCATAAAGACTTTATTTGTTTGATTTACTTCTCTATACAATATAATATTCAATTTCAGTTTCTTTTCTTCTTGTAACTCTTATTAAAAAAAATATAATTGCATATATATATATATATATATATATATATATATATGAAGGTTAAAATAAAAAGACAAATATTCGTGAGAAGGATAAAAAGAAAACTTTTTTTAAAAAAGTTCTCGAAAAATTCTAAAAAAATTCCATTAAATCAGGTATGTTGGTGCATAAAACTTTTGTAAAAGAAGTTTTTCTAATTTTGAGTTTTTATACGTTTTTTTAATGCACAAAAAAAGAAAATTTGATGCACAAAAATTTTTTGATGCACAAAATTTTCAACTTGTTATAGTTTGATGCGCAATAAAATTTTGATGCAAAAAGTCAAAAGAAGTTGGGTACAAAAACGAATTTTTGATGCACAAAAAACCGATTTAATGCACAAACGTTTTTTTCATAAAAATTTTTCGGCAAAACTATCCACTTTTAGAAAAACTTCCTTCACAACTTTTTCATGCACCAACATACACGATCTTGTGGAATTTTTTTAGAATTTTTTGAAAACTTTTTTAAAAATATATTTTTTATCCTTCTCACGAATATTTGTCTTTTTATTTGATCTTTATCCTATATATATATATATATATATATATATATATATATATATATGAGTATTTATGAATTGTGTTATAAATTAGGAAGCAAGTGAGGATGATGATGGTGTTCTTGATAAGCCTATCTTGGAGCTAAGGTAAGTAAACCAGTTACAATGTGAAGTTATATTGATTTTACCATATATGTGTTATATGAATGATGTAATGAAGTTTAGAGAGTTTTGGTTAGAAAGCTTGGACTAGGAATAGCTTAGAGACTAGTTGGCTTATTTAAGGTATGTAATGATTTGTATGATTTGATGTAATGTGTTTATGTCTAACGTGCTATATTGATGAAAGGTAGTTTTATGGATTAATATTTGAGATGAATTGTTAGTTATTAGAAAAAGATCCGGTCACCCCGTGTATTTTACCGTTTATTGTAGCTCGTAGTTTAATGTTTAATGTGTAATGTTCGGTAATGGGCCGGGCTATAAAGTCCAACATGTAAGCCCATACTATAGCCTAAGGGCTGCTTTTGTTGTTACTATATAAGCCTCTTTGATGCCATGGAAGTGGTGGTTAGTCATTTTTCATATTCAAGTTCACTTTATCTCTCTAGAAAGTTCTCTCTCACTTTCTCTCTCTAGAACTTGGCTAATCCATCTTTCTTTCATTATGTTATGATTTCCAATATCGTACAATTGGTATCAGAGCTCATGGGATGATTAGATTGTTTGTGTGTGCGTTTTAGTGCTTGGTTTAGATCAAAAGTTAAGTGGTATGAGATTTTAGCTCTTGTTCTTGAGTTTCATTGATTTTTACGTTTCTTGTGTTAAAATTCATGTTGTTGTAGTTGCTATAGCCTTCTAGTACTCAGGTGTGCAAAAGAAACCAAGTCAAAACGTTCAAAAGGGTGATTTTTAGGTGTTTTAAGGTGTAAAAGTTCGTATTTCATGGTAGCGGTTTGGTATTCTGCTTAGTGTGCTTAGTAGCGGTTTAAGGTTCTGTCGTAGCGGTTTGACAGGAAAGTACACTGTTCTGGCGGTTTGTCAGATAGTACACTGTTCTAGCAATTTGTCGTTACTGACAGCTGTTTGTCTTATTAGGCAGAGGTTTGTCCGTAAAAAAGCAATAAGACAGTAGACCACAAATTTGGGGACTATTAAAGGGACTTTTGACCACTTTTAAGCTAAGATTAAGACATTAAGCACTTATAATAAGCTAATCAAAGGCCAAATCAGATTATGATATGGATTCTAATATAGCACATAATAAGCAAAAAATTTAAGCAGATAAGAAAAATAAATAAGCTAGAAAAAGTTAAATGAAAATTGCAGTTTTGTAAAGACTAACTAAATGTTTTTGGCTTTTTGGAATTTTAACTACTTTTAGCTTAAAATTAAGACACTTAAAATGATTTAGGATACCTAAGAACTTGAAACATATTAGTTAGGACTACAACAGCTAGGATTAACAAAGATTAAAACAATTAAAAGCTAGATTAATTAGTAAAAAGCCCTTTACAAAAGGCAATTCTGCTTGAACTAAATTCCACCTTACTTGACTGATTTTGAACAAAGGATCTCAAAGGCTACATGTCTTTAAAACAGATGCATAACAATGTAAAGAGAGCTCTTAATGATCACAAAACACTACACCTAAAACTCACTTTTATAACTCAAAGATTAAATCAGATTTGAAGAATGTGAATACTAGCAAACTTGAGATTTGATCAAACTAACTAAAAACTTAACAAAACTACTTTTAGACTTATAAAAACTTAATCATAGACTAAATAAGAGCTACTTAAACATAACCCAAACACTCCTTTAAATCTATGAAAACCAAATTTAAGCTAAGACAGATTTAAATGAGCTTTGATTTGTTAAAACAGATGATGAAATAAGTATATTGAGCTCAGATAAGCAATTTCCAACCACAATTAAGCACATATTTAATAAGCTAACCTACTATATATTTTTTTTCTTTTCTAAAAAACTGTTTATATGAAAAAAAACTTATGAACAAAAGGAGATCTAAGTATAACAAAGCAAACATAAGCAATATATTACTTATATAAGCGTTTAAGCAAATAGTACAGAAAATAAGAGTTATAGGCAAGAATAAGCAAAAATAGAAAATAAGCAAGAAAATGAAAATGAAGAGTACCTTGATGCCAGCTCAAATAGGGATCTAATAATGCTCAAAGGAGCTTTTCTACAAGCTTTAGCTTGTTAGAAACAAGCTAGTAATGTCCATACGCTCTTCCATGATTGGCTTATCATCCAAAACAAGCTGAGGTAATTTAGGGGAGATTTTAAGGTAAATGCTTAATCAGCTTAACTTAAGGTGAGCTAAACTAATCAAGCAATAGCTTATATAGTACTGAGCTTATTTTGAGCTTATTAAGTATATTCAAAACACATAACTACTTAAATGTAAAACAGGAATTAAGGCAAAATTAAAATGAAACTTAATTTTATTAATCTCAAAAGAAGTTACAAGCTGCTAAAAAAGGAAAATACATTTAAAAGAAAACAATAAGCTAAAGGTTTACAAAATTAAGCTACCAAAACTAAAAATATGCTAAAACTAGACAATCTTCTCTATGTGAGGAGGTCTCCTTATATAGCCTTCAGAGGAAGGATCAAAAAGCATAGACGCGTCCCCAACTTTTAATCTTGTCCCTTTAATCCAAACCGCCTCATTCATTAAACAATCTCACCCTTTGATTTGAGTGCCATGTCCTATCATCCAATAGGGGTTCTTAAGATTGCCAGTGTGGCTAATAGTTGTCAAGCGTGTCAGGGATTCCTTCTAGAAGGGGGAACAAATGAGTGTGGTGGATTTGGTGAGGGGATTTTACCCTGTGTCATTTCGTTACTTATGTAAAAGTGAGAGGGGAAAAAGAGAGTCTACAGTACTCGACATAGGAGGTTTGACCCGTATTCTTAAACATTGACTTGGGCTTTGTTGGGCCAATTAAGTGGGATAAGTGGATATTTTGGATAACTTGTTAAAATAGATTAGGCTTAGAATTATTTTAGGGCTTTTCTACATACAAAGTTAATGGGGCTGACCGACCAGTAAAGATGGGTACATGTTGGGACCTATTGAGGAATGTTATACGCCTTCGGCTTGATTTATTGACTTTTTCCCATTTCCCGTGCTCGGTTTTTTGTCCGTTTTGCTTTGTTATATGCCTTTTTGTATGAATATACCATACCTTGCAAGGCAACAAATGACAAAATACACATATATAACTGTATTTTTCTTTATCTGTTTGGTTCATTATTAGTATTTGAGCTCGTGTTAATAAGTTATAATGTATGTGTATTTAAAGCAATACATTCACTAACAGGCCTCTCATAGAGTAGGTTGGGTCAAAAAACAACGCATCTTACCAATCCCTTCCATATGCGATACTCTTGTTGCCATTCCCACACTTACGTGCATGGTCCTACATGATGTATACTATACACTTGTTGCAGTAAGGCAAAGGGCCAGCAATATCCCCTTTTCTCATTGTTACAGCCGATAGGGTTCGCCACATTCTGACCTCCAAAACATTCTATTCTTTTGAATGGTGGTGCTGCCCATAGTTGTCTCTACCCTGGTTGAACTCAAACCTTCTTTTGTTTTCATCATTTTTCACTGCATACCCCTTTAACTTTTGATCTATTAAATTATTGGCAATACGAACAACATCTTGGAGTCTTGTAGGTTCAGCAGCAATTACATTCCCTTGCATGTTATCGGGGAGACCTCCAATGAATTTATCAACCTGATCTTCTTCTTCGTGGACCATATTGGTGCACATCACAGTCAACTCTTGAAATCTCTGAGTATAAGCGGTCAAATCATTGTTCTTAACGGTCTCCAAATTCCACAGCTCAGACTCCATCTTTTGAATTTCATTTCTTGGGCAATACACTTCAGCCATTACTTCATGAGCTCTCTTATGACTGGCAAATGCAGTCCCTCATTCAATGGTCCTCTTTTGTGAGTTCCACCAGGTTAAAAGCACTATTCAACAAGGTGGAAATGTAAGATTACTTTACTTGATATTTCTATGGGACAATTGCTGATATAGAAAATCTAGTTCCATACTTCTCAAACCACTTATAAACCCAACAACTCTTCTGTTCCCTTGAGTTGAGTGGTTTAACTCTTCATCATGAATTACTTGGTATGTACACTTCGAGCAAATGGCGTTGCACCTCCTATTATTTCATTTGGATTTACATTTCCACATTTCCATTGTTCACCATTTCCATCTCTACCATTTCCCATCTCACCATTTTCCATTATCACCGTTACTGCGTTTTGGCTTATGACCTTCATTCCTCGAAAGCTATTGGCATCACGGGTCGCCTCATAAGCAAGCACGGCTTTCTTCCATCGTCGATTAACGAGTTCTGTCGATTTCCTCTAGGTCATACAGAATGAGAGATAGTCATGTTATTCAACACAAGGGACATAGCACAAGGTGAGATTTGATACGAGATATAGCCACTAATAATGGTAAAATAGGGTTTATATAGGAAAATACAATAGAACATGTTTTTTGCCAGAACAAGTAAATAGCAATAAAGACGAACACATGAGAATCAAAAAAACAAGCTTTTCATATCAAAATATAAAGCATCAGTCGTTTACATCAACTAATATGGGAACTGTGATTTTCACTAAATCTACTACTACCAACTAGTTCTACCACTAGTATAAAGTCCATACACAACATCATGGTTACAAACAAACGCCTTTCCTCGCAGGAATGTATACTAATCTCTTAAAATCGCCACATGTCATAGTAGCGGAACCTACGGATCTACCTAAGCTCACTCTCCATAAAGCTTATGCGTCGCCGAAACCTATCGGCTCTCGCTCTCTCCAGCATCATGGTGCCTTGAAGTCTCGCGTTGCTCCTCTCCAAGGACGCAACCTGCTTAAGTAAGCTCTCTCTCTCACCATCAATCAAAACTCCTCCCCTCAAATCTTTCTGTCTCATCACAATTGTCTTATCCTCTAAAGAGGTATATCTTATACCATGCTCATAAATATCCTGCAACCCTCCTCAACTGCACTTAATGCTCCAACTGCATCATGGCATAGAGCATACCATCAGGGGATATCTATCGTAACATATCACACTCCCCTCTATAGTACCTCTATCACTAGACTCGACCTCGTCCTCAACCTCGTCCTCTACATCAACCCCAACATCGACCTCTATACCAATACTTGCATCAACCTCAGCCTCAACATCCTTATCTACTGCAACCTTATTAACCGTAGCATCAGCCTTAATATCCTCTAACACATCAGTATCAACGTCCTCCTCAACACTATCCTCTGGTGAAATGGAATCCCTAAACCTCTTGCAAGGTAGAAGGAGATCAGCCTCGAGAGGAAACCAAAGCACTCATATAGCATGGATAGATGAAGTCACGGTAGCAGCGAGGGACCTACATCTCTTGTGAGATGGTCCAGCAGATGACTCAAAAGAAGAATCACTAGCTGACGACTCAGATGTCGTCGGTGGATACATGGTAGATATATGGGGTAGACCTAAAACGGTGATAGACCTTTAGCTACACCGTGGAGCCTAGCAAGTTGGTGGTGTAGATAATTATATCAGCAAATAATGGTGGTGTCTGGTGATGCATGTCTGGGTAAGGAATGACCCGAAATAGAATGCCCAGATGATGAATGATCTGAAGATGAATGACCTGATGAAGATGATACAGAAGTAAAATGATCCAAGTGATGTGATGTGTACCTCAATGCTAAACGATGAGAAGGTAAAGGTCTAACGATCCTCGCAGTCAAGGCACTTACATAGCCTCCAGGACTGAGTACGGTAGTCGGACCGATAGGAATGTCCATGCCCGGTCAGATAAGAATAGGCTCGTCGTCGACGAATCCCGGGTTGGGCAATCACAAGATGAAAGAGGAACTCAGATGATGGATGCAATAAACAAGAGAATGGTGCGGGTAGATAGATGGGAACAATAGGATCTATAGAGTAGAAAGTAGTAGGTGATACATGCCTTCCTCGAGCATCTCAGTATCTGCCTTGAATCGTGCTGAAACACAGAAAGTGAAACCATAGGTTGTTGGATTAAAGGATTCAACGATGAATTTTAGTGTTACTATACTCAGGTTATATTAGTGCTGTCAAGACCATAACTTAGTGCTGCTTGTAATACTAAGAAAATTATTGCTAAAGTTGTGTTGTCTGGTTAAGTACTAATGAAGAATTTGCTATGTAGGTAGTACTGGTAGTGTAAGTTACTACTTGCTAGTATATTTTAGTACTATTAGCATAAAGTTATGATGCTAATAGATGTTAAGACTCTGCTCAAAGGTGAAGGATCTGGAAAATACACTAAGTAGTTACTACTGCTAGTACAAAAGTTAGTACTGCTAGTGTATGTTAATACTGCTAGAGTAAACTTCTAAGTGGTTGATACTGTGTGCTCAGTTACAACTGCTGAATGATTACTACTGCTGGAAGGATTATGCTGACAGAGATGAGATCAAAGATTGATTGGAGAACAAGAATACTTACGAAGATAAGTATTAGTTATTTGTAAAAAAGATATGTATAACTTATTTTGTTTAGGGAGATTTACGTTTGTTTATAGAAAAGATTTGTTAAGTTAGAAAGTTTTGTAAGCCTTGTAGGGACTCATTTGGGTGTATAAAAGGAGGTCTTTAGGATAATATTAGAAGTACATCTTTAATATTCATAGCTTCAAGGTTATTTTGTAACCCTATCACTATCAGAGTAAATTTTCATATTGAGCTGAAAAGGTTAGTAAGTTTGTTTTACCGTTTCATTTTTCTTTTAGTATTACAAGATAGAGATTCGCCATAGTTATAGTGATTTACAATCTTAGTTTTCTACTATAGTTGTTTTGGAAATCATACAGCACAACTAAGCTTAATAAGCTAGTAAGATCTGTTCAAAAGGGATCAGCAGTGGTATCAGAGATTGTTGAGATACCTTGAATAAGAAGAACACTATATTCCGACAAGTTGTTAGTCAAAGAAAAAGATGGAGTCTACAATCAGAAAGAAACTACCTAAACAGTTGTCTCACTAAAAACTTCTAGTACTCAAAACAGGAGACTGATGATCTATGGAGCATTCAAGAATGAAGCATATCTTACTCTAAACATTGATTATGCTCTTTGGGAGGTATTGTGAATGGTGATGCACCCCTACTATGCATTTCGCTAGTGCTGGTACTGAAGGAAGGTTTATTCCTCCTAAAACTGCTAAACAAAAGCTAGCAAGAAAGAATGAATTAAAAGCAAAAAGCACTCTGTTGTTGGCCATTCCTGATGAGCACCTATTGAAGTTTCATGGAATCAAGGATGCAAAGACTTATGGGAAGCAATCAAGGCCAGGTTTCGAGGCAACAAAGAATCGATAGAAATGCAGAAAACCATACTGATTGCAGCAATATGAGATTTTGCTACATCAGGTATAACACCCCATTTTGTTAAATATAGCAGCGGAAGATATCTGGGGTGTTATTTCATGTCAATAGTTCATAATTAAAGGAAAACGAATCGTAAAGAGGAAGTTATAAAAAAATTGTTATCATTCATTTATTCTATTAGTGTTTTTTTACAACAGATGGTCCACAAAAATCTACAGGAAATCAAAAAGTTTGAATGATAACAGTTTAGCCATCTTCAAGTCCGTGCCACTCTGTGCCATAAGATGCTTAGTTACCTGAGATAAACATGCTAAAAAGTCAACACAAAGGTTGTGTGAAATTATAGTTTAATTAAAGTTAGTTGTATACAAGTGCATAGTGGGTTACGTTGTTATACACCCATAGTTTTTAAATATATTATTGACCTTAGCTCATGAAACGAAGCCTTAGGTTAATAAATAACCTTAAATATTGCCCCATACGGGTGTCTTTGCCAAAACACCGCAAAGTTTCTTCAAATGAGGTTGCTATTGGTTACGACAGTATTGGTACACCACGTGGAAGTCTAGTCCCAAATAGATTTATTCACTATTATTCGCGCTTAACCCCGAATGAGTAATTAAGATTTATGTTAATGGGGTCTTAATGGCAAAGTTGTTACTTAGTGTTGGGAAATACAAGTCCAATAGGTCAAAAGTACTGCTAAGTGAAGATCAAAAGGTACTGCTAAATAGAAAGTCAAAGTATGCCAGTCCAAAGATCGAAGTACTGCCGGGTTTAGGAACTATAAAGTTTAACGGTTGATTTAGCATTTTATTTGTAACAGTTATTAGTGATTAGTATCGATTAGAGTTTATTGATATACATGACTGTACATCTACTAGAGGTTATCCTTTTGTTTATAAAAGGATCTCTAGGAAGATTTTTGAATATAGAACACATAGATAATACAAAAGATTAAGAAATGTTAGTATTGTATTAGGGATTCTGCAAGTTAGGCAGATTAAAAAGGTTTATAAAAGAAATTCGTTTGAGAAAACTATTGTGTGTTCTTTTTAAGTTTGCCAAACTAGATTCCGATAGTTGACAGTATATCAGTGTTATCATTAAGGAATATGATTCCTACAGTTGGTTAGGAGCTTGTGAAGAGGACTTGATCTAGAAGAACTTTTATTCAATCGAAATCTTTTCTAAAATTCATAAAAGATGTCTTGAAACAGAACCTATCCCTCCTACTCGTCTCGTTACTGCATTAGAATCCCTATTAATCATAGAAGGGTGAATATGACCTATGTCCATGATGATGCGACAGTTACATTGCTGATCACTGATCACTATACTATGGGACATAATCACATGGAAACCAAACCACAAATGATCCGCCTGCATCTCCCTAGTGTCTGCTCCCAAAGACTTCACATTGCTGCAAACGCAAGAAGAAACAATGAAGAAAGCCTTATATACTGCTTTCTGCCATACCTGATAGACATTTCTCAGTTTTCATGATGCTTGTTGTGTAGATGCAAGATCTTTATGGAAGCCATAAAGAAAGATTTGGAGGAAACGAAGATCAAAGAAGAGCAAAAAGAATCTGTTTTGAAACAACAATTTGAGACATTTACTATTGGATCTAGGGAAGAAACTGATTCAGCATATGAAAGGTTAGGATTATTCTTAGCATGCTTTGAATTACATGATGCTACGGGTGGTCCATTGAAGATTGAAAAACTTGAAGTTTCTAAGAAGCCTTACCATCTGTGTGGGCTTGTAGTTGGCTACATGTTTCGGGGTCAACCTGATTAGACGAGGTTAGGACTTTGATGATCTCTACACAACTTAAAGGTGTATGAGAATGAATTGAAGGGTGTCTCAAATTCAAAACTCTCAAAACATTGCCTTCTGTCCCACAGAAGTCATGGGCCAGTACTTTGAACAAAGTACTGCTGAAACCAACAATATCCCAAAAAGGAATACACAGCTGCCTCAAACAGGTTTCCATGCTACTTAACTATGCTTCTCACTCAGATGAAATCAAATGTTCCTTCTTTCAACAAGCATCCATGCCTACAAACTCATGATGATGAAGACTTGCTGGCAAAATTGCATGAAGATGCTATGGAAGAAATTGACATTAGGTTGGCAAGGTGGCTTTGATAATGCAAGGATAAGGAAGTTTATGAGGAAGGACAGATGGGACATTTGATACTCAAGCCCAGAATGGGATCACTTTGACAAATCAAAGATTGAATGTTTTATTGTCAAATGTTGGGTCTTTTGCTAGAGAGTGTCGGTTGCTAAGTATCAAGAAAACAGAGCAAATGGTCGTCAGGAAATGAAGACTCGTGGTATTGAAGATTAAACTCAAAAGCCTTGGTGGCAACAGACAACAATGAAGAATATGATTGACCAAGGAATTTGATGCTTGACCAGTGACCATATGCTATGATGGCACTGACTGGAGTGAACAAGTTGATTGGAGCATGGAGTTTGATGCAGAAACATGTGCATTTTGGGACAAGATGGACTAGGTTTTGATTTTGAATGGAGCAACAATAAGCTGATGATGCTCCAGTATCTCTAGCTTTAATGGCTACAAACTCAGGGTACCTTACTGTTCCAAATGTAGTAAATCTTATAAAAAAAAGTTGCTTGAAAAGCATATCAAACTGAAAGAGCAAATTTTCAAAGAGTAGGGACTGAAATTCGTTAGGATATCAAATTGAGCTTAGAGTCTTTAGAGGTCATGCTTAAAACTAATGAAAAGATATGAAATATGGCATGGGGGTGATTAAGTATGAAACAAATGGAAATATGACTTAAAGATATAGAGAATTTGAAACTAGAAGAAAAAACAAAAGGGAAGTACGATCAGCCTTAAAAGAAAGAGATGATTTCAAAGCAAAACTTGAGGAGAAAATGGTCAAATGCTTCGTACTTCAAAAACGAATTACTAAACAAACAAAGATATGATGTCTGTTAAGTCATGTATAGATTTGGGATTGAGTCTTAGTGACATTTCATCTGGGGATGAAACATTTGTGATTTATACATATGAAATTCAAAAGAGAAAAGGCCTAAAAGCAGTCCTCCACCTTAACAGGTTTCATATTATTCATACCTAGGGCAAATGTTCTATACAGGGATAGATGAACTAGCCATAGGATATAGAGTGTTAATCTTTTTTTTTTTTTTTTTTTTTTTTTTTTTTTTTTAGAGAAAACCAACACTAGTCAATCAGCTATTGATTAGAAATAAAGTCTTAATTGAGGATTGGGTTGATAGTGATGATGAAGAGACTGTTCGTTTCAGAGAGTCATAAGGAAACTGTTTTTAACACAGAGTATAGTGAGAATCTTTTGAAACAAGTCTCCAAAAGGTCAAAACAAGTGTTGGTCAAGAATTCTAGGAACAAAGGGACTTGGGATCAAGGGGGTTAAATTATGTTTTTGTATGTTACCGTCCTAGTTTCATCTTTTAAGGACTTGCAATCTTCATGAAATAACCTTTCCAAACATACCCAAACTCATAATCTAAGGGGAAACAGGGTTCAAGGGAAACAAGACCAGTTTGGAACAAACATCAAAAGATTGTGAACCATAGACTATTCTGCTAAAGAACTATAGGAAACTTCACCAAAGGAGATCTTTATTCTTCAGCAGTACTTATAGGGATGGGTTGATAAGTACTGCTTAGACCAAAAATAACTCAAACGTGTACTTCAAAAAGTACTGCTATTGTGACTTATCAAGGGTACTGCTTGATCAGAGCTACCCAGGCAGTACTTTCACGAAGTACTGATGGAAGTTATTATCCAAGGATGGATGTAGAAGGACTAGAATCTCAAGTTACTCACCATCATCGGGTCTTCTACCACAAGGACTCCCATAGACCACAAAGACCCAAGAAAATTGTTAAATCGATCTGGGTAAAGAAAGGAAGTACTGTTGGATCCCAAGCAGTACTTCCACAAACTGTCAAAAAGAGTGCAATGATAAGTCCAAAACAAACATGGAGACCAAAAGGGAAATATCTAGATTTGGGAATAGGTGGTAATGGATCTTACACACTCAAGCAAATTTGAGTATGTACTTACATTAGGGGTATCCAAGCTAGTTATGACTGGGTCCCTAAAGGTCTTATTGCTTTGAAATTGTTTGTACAGGGCAATCCAGAGAGGGATTCTCAAGGGGACTATGCTATCATTGCAGTGGATGTCTGGAAGTTTTGGAAGGAGACTAGGACAAAGTTGTCTAATTTTAAAGAGTTCAAAGGTGGTTATGTGCCTTGGAAACGGACTCTAAAGGTGAAAGAATCTCAGGAAAAGGAACCATCAAGACATCGTGCTTAGACTTTGAGAAAGTTAGCTATGTGGAAGAGCTCAAGTTTAATCTTTTATCTGTTTCTCAAATCTGTGATAAGAAGCACAATGTTCTATTCACAGATAAAGAATGTCTTATCCTTTCTCCACAGTTCAAGTTTGTTGATGAAGATCTGGTAATTCTTAGAGCTCCTAGAAAGAATGATGTCTACAGCCTGGATCTAAAGAACATTATTCCTTCTGGTGGAATACGTGTTTGGTTGCCAAGGCACAGAGGAATGAAGCTTGTCCTAGGCACAGAAGATTGGGGCATGTCACTTCAAAAATATCAACAAGTTGGTTTAAAGGCAATATGTTAGGGGTTTACCTTCAAAGACATTTCAAGCTTGATCATCTTGTGTGGCATGTGAAAGGGTAAAAACAGCACAGGGATTATCTTGCAAGAAGATTGAGGAAAGAACTGTCAGAGTACCTCCTTGAATTGCTACATATGGATTTGTTTGGACTGTTTCAGTGGAGAGTGTAAATAGGAAGAAATACTGCTTGGTGGTCACTGATGATTGCCCAGCAAATTCGTTGGGTGAATTTTCTTGCCTACAAGGATGTAACATATGATATGCTTCCATGATTTGTTGTGGTTTGGGGAAAACAGGCTAAGACATTAAAGTGAAGACAATCAGGTGTGATCCATGGGGGAATCAGAGTTAAGATCAACTTTATGAATTGAGTTTTGTACCAAGAAAGGAATCAAGAGAGAATATAGCATTGCACGGACTCCTCAGCAAAATGGTGTTGCAGAACGAAAGAATAGGACTCTCATTGAAGCTGCTAGAACTATGTTAGCAGACTTTTTTACTTTCAATTTTGGGCTCTGAAGCAGTCAATACTGCTTGTTATGTGGCTTTATAGAGTGTTGGTGGACTAAAACCTCAAATGAAGACTCCCTTATGAAATTTTGATCTCGCGCTCTCGCGGGCAAGATCTCAACATCAGTTTTCATGAGACCTTTTGGATGTCCTCTGACTATACTTAATACTCTAGATCATTTGGGTAAGTTTGATGGCAAGTCAGATGAAGGATATCTGTTGGGATACTTAATACTAACAGCAAGGTTTTTTTATAGTCTTAACAGGGTACAAGAAAGGTTCATAGATTGTTTCATGTAAACTTTCTGAGAATCGGAGATCAAAAGGGAAAAAGGCTGCTAGGTGTTTTGATCTTGACCTTCTAACTCATCTATGAATTACATTCCTGTAAGGAAAGTAAAACTATGCTGATTCAAAAGAACAAGGAATTCATGTGATGATGTTGAAGATATGGAATGACCAGCAATTTCATTGTTCTATACAAGCTCAGCCTATTGCCTCAGTGGAAATTTGCTGCAAAAGAAGTTAAATTATCTTTCTTTTGAAGATCATGCTTTACATGATGAGCTTGTAAGTTTGATGCATCAAGAATCTCTTGCCAAAGCTCATAATGATGATCAACGGATTGCTTTTGAAGAGGAAAAGAGAAGAATATCTATTGCAAAGGGAAAAGAACATGTTGACAGTACTTTTACTCTAAGTACTGCTAATACACCTCCTCAAAGTACTGGCAATACACCTACAGATTCTGATGATGATACTCCAAAGATGGAGTTTTTCTACAAACTCTTTTTGATGCTGATGGAAGGAGGAGTAGCTGACTTCAACACACTTGGATTCTACCATTGATTTTCCTAATCCACATATAATTCATCCTCAAAACCTCCCATACACTAATTCCAATTTTTATCCCCCCCACTCACCATAATCATGTTGTTGGGTACTGCTGGAGTTCAAAACAAGAAGAAAGCTTCAAGACAGTACTTCAAAACCAAACACAGCATTGCTGTCTTTTCATATACAGCAAAATTGACCAACCACAAAGTTCAGAAAAAACATGCTTGATTTGCTTGTTTCTTATCTCCATGAGGAACCCAAGAATGTCTCTTAGCCTTAGCAGATGGAAAAATTGGGTTGATGAAGCGATGACAAGGAAGAACTGCTTCAATTTCAAGCTACAGAGGTATGGGTCGTTTAGTGACCTACAGAAGGCAAAAGGGTTGATGGAACTAAATGGGTTTTAGAAACAAGAGAGCAATGAACGGGTATTTGGTATGGTACTATTATCAAGAACAAAGCACGCCTAGTTGCACAGGGTACAACAGGAAGAAGGTGTGGGATTATGATGAAGTCTGTTCGCACCAGTTGCAAAATTGAAGCAATAAGGACTACTTTTTGGAATTTGCATCTTTATGGGCTTTATTGTCTATCAGATGGATGTCAAGAGTGCATTCTTATTATGGCACATCACAGAAGAGGTGTATGTCAAACAGCTAGGTTTTGATGATCCTGCTCATCCAAACAAGTCTACAGAGTTGTCAGGCGCTTTCTCGGGCCCTGCATCCAAGCCCAAGAGCATGGTATGAAAAGACTTTCCACTTTTCTTTTGAAGCATGGATATAGGAGAGGGGCTATTGATAAAACTCTGTTTATTAGAAGGATAGTAAGAGATATCATGTTGGTCACAGGTTTTGTTGAAGATATCATCTTTGGTTCTACAGTCTTCTATGGAGAAGGTTTTGAAGATCTTATGACAAAAGGAATTCAGATGAGTTCCATGGTGAATCACTTTCTTTTTAGGACTCAAGTCAGCAATCCATTGGTGGTGGATTTTTCTAAGTCAAGGACAAATATGTGAAAGATATTCTCAACAAATTTGAACTTTCAGAACCATTAAGCCAGCATCTACCCCATGAATCTCATAACTCTTAGGGAAAGATGAAGAAGGTGAAGATGTTGATGTTACATCTTTATAGGTCTATGATTGGGGTGTCTCATGTACTTAACTGCCTTCAAGAACAGACTTAATGTTTGCAGTTTGTCTGGTAGTGCAAGATTTCAAGTCACTCAAAGGTATCTCATCTCATGCTTGTCAAAAGGATCTTTAGGTATCTCAAACTTCAACCTAATTTGAGTTTATGGTATCCTAAAGACTCTCCTTTTCATTTGGAAGCTTTTCGGATAGTGACTATGTTGGGGCAACCATGACAGAAGATCTAACTTCAGGAGGGATGTCAATTATCTCGGCAGAAGACTAGTTGCTTGGCAATGCAAGAAACAAACATTGTGGTAATCTACTCATACAGAAGAGAATATGTAGCAGCTGCAACGTTGTTGTGCTCAGGTTCTTTGGATGCAAAATCAACTACTTGATTATGGGGGGATTTTTTTTTAATTCATGAACACTGAAATCCATTACAGACAATGGAGCACCATCGTTGCATTGTGAAAAATCTGTTTTTCACTCAAGACCAAGCATATTCAGATTCGACATTCTTCATTCGAGAGTGTTCTGAGCAAAGGCTCATTAATGTGGTCAAGGTTCATTACTGATGCAATGTAGCAGATTTACCACCAAAGGCTTTGACTTGGCAAGTATTTAACTTTTTGGTTATTGGTAACAATTGGGATGATGGTAACCCATAGCTATTTTTGAGGGGGGACACATATTAAGTACTGGTGATCAAGTAAAGTACTGGTTTGGGGAGAATGGATATTTGGGAAAGCCTAGCTATATTTGAGGGAGGGTATGAATGATTTTCAAAGGTATGATGATTTGATGAGTTAGTTTGCAAAGTTGCCAGGGTTGTTGTTGCACTTATTTGAGTTGAACATTTTTTGTGTTGTAAGTACTGCTAATCAACTCAAAGTAACAGGTTGCCTTCGATAGTACTGCTTACGAAAACAAGTATGTTTCTAACGTTAGGTTCAACGGTCAAACGTAGGTTTTTGCGCTAAAAACGTTATATCTACAACGGTAACTCTTAGTTAGCCGTCGCAACCTATAAATACTCAACTTGAATTGCATTTTTTCTCTCACTTTTACTTACTTTTCATTCATAAAAATTTTTTAATTTCCAACCTTCGACGCACATCCAATTTTTTAAATGGCTAAAACATTCTTACTTGTAACAAGAACAACATGATTGCATGTGTGGGAAAAGAGGCACAGAATGCTGATTTTATCTAATCATCGACTTTCTCACTGGCTGCTCCATTAATTCTCTTTGTTGTTATTCTGTCTTATTGGTCATGGCTTCAACAATTTTTGGGATACCGCATACTCTCCAAGTGATCAATGATGTTCCTCAATTCAAGCAAAGTAGCTGGCAAAGAGAGATTTTGATCTTCTGAAGCACACATTTCGAGTTCTGACCTACTCTTTGTAGATGAAAACGGCGTTGTTTGCTTATTCTAAGCAAGTGATTGGGATACGCTCAGAGATATCGGTCTACGAGGGTAACTTGGCAACAACTCACCTTTTATAAACTTATTTAGCCCACCAGTGGAAGTACTTGATCCCATGTATTACTTCACTGCCTAAGTTCCTATGAGTACCTCATAGGAGCAATTTGGTACCAACATCGCCCTTTGCCCGAGTTAGGTCTAGCAACAAATTCAGAGATTTCAACTTTTCCTTTGTTGACTATTGAATGGAAGCTAGACATATTTCAAATGGTACTCCTTTTCTTATGTATCCTAGGTTCGTTCAATTATTTTTTGAACAGCAGTTAGAGGGTGTGGACAGACCTCAAGATGTCTTATACATCAGTTTCACATCCTTTCTAATGTGTTTTCATTCATGAGGAGCATAGCACTAAGTTCTCATGTTGGATTACTCTTGACTCCTTTATGTTAAAAGTTAGTTCACAGGGCATTGGCCGCGGAGGAAGGTTATAGTTACTGGTCCCTCAATCTAGGGCTGCAAGTTATGCAAGGGTATGCTCAAAGGCACTCTCTATCTCAAAGTGCTGCTCATTCTTAAAGTGCTGCAACTAACGTACTGCTTCAGTTCAGGTACTGCTACCTCTCGATGGACTGTGACTTCCAAGGTACGGTTGAACTTCATGCATTGCTGCTTTCTATTCTAAAATTCCCAATGATTACTCCCACAGATGAGTCTCAGACATCTGGAGGAGATGAGCGGACTTTTGATATTTATGCTATTGAAACAGGGAAGTTATGAGACTCAAGAGGAACCCTTTCTCAAGATAAACATAATAATCAAGCTCTAAGCCTAAGCTCAAGGAACTGTCCAAATTCGTTGCAGGCTTCCTGTGGTTAAAACATCATGCTTTTTGGGTAGAGAATCAAAACCTTAGAAGCAAAGCGACGTAGAAAGATAGAATAAGAAGGAATGTTGTCTTCAGTCAAATTGGGGAGGAATAAGGAAAAGGAAACTTTGTCTGAAGAAACAATGTTCAAGGAGAAGATACAACACATTCATTTCTTGGTGATACTGCTCTGATCACAGATGCTTGCTGTTACTCCTGGTTGGAAAGAAAAAGTGATGTGACGGAGAAGTTATATTGAGGAGGAAAGAAACTTCTAATGTAAAGAGTGGAGAAACAGAAGAACTGGATTTGGAGACAACTCAAAGTACTGCTAGACAGGGTTATATTACTCCGAGCCCTAAACTTTGTAGTGAAGCGGTCCTTCAGCCCACTCCGTCCAATTCAAGTTATGGACTTTGAAGAACAACATACTTGCTGCGAAGTTCTTGTCTCAATTTTCTAGACACAGAGGTTTGAGACATTCTGTCCACACAAAAACTCAAACCTTCAACAGACCACTCAAGGTAATGATCCCTAAAGATAAAAGGCAAAGGGATACTGGTTGAAGAACCTAAAGAAGAAAATGACTCTGTTCAACAAATCAGGGGGTGGGGGGGGGGGGGGGGGTCTGGGGGGGGGGGTTTTTGTTTTGTTGGGGGGGGGGGGGGGGGGGGGGGGGGGGGGGGGGTGGGGGGGGGGGGGGGGGGGGGGGGGGGGGGGGGGGGGGGGAGGGGGGGGGGGGGGGGGGGGGGGTGGGGGGGGGGGGTGTGGGGGGGGGGGGGGGGGGGGGGGGGGGGGGGGGGGGAGGGGGGGGGGGGGGGGGGGGGGGTTGGTGGGAGGGGGGGGGGGGGGGGGGGGGGGGGGGGGGGGGGGGGGGTGTGGGGGGGGGGGGGGGGGGGGGGGGGGTGGGGGGGGGGGGGGGGGGGGGGGGGGGGGGGGGGGGGGGGGGGGGGGGGGGGGGGGCGGGGGGGGGGGGGTTGGGGTGGGGGGGGGGGGGGGGGGGGGGGGGGGGGGGGGGGGGGGGGGGGGGGGGGGGGGGGGGGGGGGGGGGGGGGGAGGGGTGGGGGGGGGGGGGGGGGGGGGGGGGGGGGGGGGGGGACGGGGGGGGGGGGGGGGGGGGGGGGGGGGGGGGGGGGGGGGGGGGGGGGGGGGGGGGGGGGGGGGGGGGGGGGGGGGGGGGGGGGGGGGGGGGGGCGCTTGGAAACGGACAAATGATGAGGAGGGTTGCTAGTGAAAATTCAAGCTGAGTGGGATGGGCAGATGAGAAAGAAAAGAGGTTTGAGAATTGAAGAAAACAAAGCCAAAGGACTACTTTGAGGAAACTACTTGTCTTGCTCAAGAAAAGAAATCAAATGATGAGTTTCCTAAAAGGACAAGGATTACAAACAAAATTTGCAAAAACTTTAAGTATCCACAGATGAAGGAATTTATATGACAAGTTCAGATCTATTAAAGACTCCTTCAAAGACTTTATTTTTTCACATATGGATTCAGAGAAAGAAAGGGAGATGTTGAAAAGAAAGAGATGCACAAAGATCTCAAGGAAAAAGGTAGGCGACAATTTACTGAAGCACAGCCATCAAAGAAGGCCTAAGTTGGAGATTTGAAAACATTGATGAGCTTAGAAACTATCTTCGGGTTGTAGATTTTGACAAGAATGCCACAAGATAAAGGAGTCAATAGAAGGAATCTCCATGTTTACAGTGCTCCAAGTTATTGATTCACATGATGGAGTAGTTTTCTCATCATTCACAGTGGCAAATAATCACCTTCAGGGCTTTGATCTTGTGGGAGTTACTACATGTTTTTGATAGACATGGATTTATATCAACCTATATCGAGTTGTTGATGACTATTATTGAACACATTCCTCCACGGCTTAGGTTCTGGACGCGTTGGGTGATCTAACACTTATTTGGGAGACGGCTGAATCAAGTGATGATGTTTTCAGGAAGGATCAGAAGATATGGTGAGGATTATAAGATGGAGGTTTTCATGATATCTTCAGGAGTGCATACACTAGAGATTGAAGATGGCTCATGATTCATTTGCTGGCTGATGAGAAGTATCCTCTATCAACGAGTGTTGATGATAAGGATGCTAGATCATGGCATGGAAGTTGAAGATGAGACTGAAGACAGCCATCACTTTGATACTCTGTTTCATCTTGTGGGAACAATGAAGATGGGTGACAATTCTTAAACAAATGGTATTTTTTATCAAAATTTTCTTTATATATAATCTTACTTTGATAAACGGGACTTAATGTGAACAAAGCAGTACTTTGTTTTAACAAGTACTGCTAGTGTAAAAAACAAACAGTACCTTTGATGAGGTACGCTAGTGGAAAGTGTGTTTTTGAAATGTGGTGATGATTTGAGTGTGCAAAAAGATTTTAAGGCACATATATTGGAAAGTAAAAACTGTTTTAAGGGATATTGAGTGTTGGTTAACCACACAAGGGCAAATGGTATCATTTCCCATGTTTTACAAACATAGGAATTGGGACTAGGTCCAAAACAAAAGTTTTGTAATGACCTCTCAAAATCTGTGGATGGTGACAATTTACAAATTTTGTTTATGGTGATCAATACACCATTGGTATTACACTGTATTATTGGCATACTCCAAAGCAAAACGGACTTTTGTAAAGAGAACTCTTATCGTTGATAGCTTTAATAGTTTGCTCAAAACTATATGGTCCTCAACTCACCAATGTTTTATTACTGAGAGTTGACTAGTCCTGAGAAAACGGCTACAGGTAAAGACTAATCAAATCCGTTTATGGTTATAATGACTTACTCAAAGGTTCATTAGTACTCAACTCACTCTGATTCATGGTTTCTGGTGTTGAAGTGATTTTCAGTTCAATCATGGATTATTACTTTTCTGGTACAAAGAACTGACTAGCCTAAGAGTGAATGCTATATTGGTAAAGGCTCATCTAAATTCCATTCATGTTGCTGAAAAGACATGTTGCTGAGAAGGAACAATCTGTTTGAGGCAAGAAGACAAAGATTTTTGAAGAAATGTGTTATGTTCAGGTAGAGGTTTCATTTCAAGTTGCTCGAACAGATTGTGTACAAGATTTAGGCTCAAAGGAATGAGCTTAAAAAGATTGAAGGGCAAGTACTGCTTTAAAATGACAAGACAGACTGATGCTTAACAAAAGGAAGACCAACTATCAAGAAACTTGAAGTCAGCAAGTAGAATTCAAGTATAGGGGGAGGATGTTGGGAAATACAATCAAAAGGTCAAAGTACTGCTAAGTGAAAGATCAAAGGTATCTGCTAATAGAAAGTCAAAGTACAAAAGTCAACACAAAGGTTGAGTGAAATTCATAGGTTTATGTTAAACAGTTTGAATACAAGTTCAATAGTGGGTTACGTTGTTATACACCCATAAGTGTAATAATTGCAATGAGTACAATTATTATAGAAAACAGTATTATTGCGTCTAAGCTCATGGCACTCAAACTGACTAGTGTATATATCAATAATGATATATATAATGATAATGGCCCCCGTGTAGGTGATTGCCATATACTTATAAGTTTCAAATATAGTGCGTTTGGTTACCTATCCGGCTAACACAAACGGGATTCGTCAACCCCGATAGGCCTATCCACAATATTCGCGTTCACTCGCAAGTGATTAATGGTACATGATGGTGGGGGTCTTTTGGCATAAAGGGCTTAGACAACAAATGCAATAATATATCAGGATAACATACATTTAGAAAAAACTTGTATTCATGGTTTATAGCATGTATCCCCCTCGCGGATTTATGAAACATTTAAAAGAGTTAAATGCGAGGCTATGAACTCACCTTAACAGGGGAAATCTGATTGATGGCAAAAGTATATCAATTAAAAGTAACAGCTACGTCACGCAACCTGGGGTAATATGTCAAGTCTTAGTGTGATGGTTTATGTTTCAAAACTTCATAAAGTTTAACGTATTACTTTGATTTATTAATTTATGGAAGTATTGTATCACTGTTCGGTCTATCATAATCTAGAGCCCATGTAGTATCGTTTGAGGAGCCAGGGCACTTTAAATCGTATACCCAGCAAACTCGTCAAAACAAATACCCAAATGGAACCCCTCACATGAAATTCCCTAGTAACGTGATACGATAAGATTTTAAGTTTCTTCAAAAGCTAGTCGATGATAAGTTACGTTAATTATATAACGTAACTATTTTATAATGCGTCGATCGTTGATTAATAGCGATAAATGTATCGGGTTTTAATAAAATTGAGTTTTATAATATTAATATATATTTTTATAATTTATATAAAAATATTATATACTATATTTTTAAGTTTGCAAAAATAGCAATATATACCCTTGGTTTATAAACTTTTACAAGTTTAGTCATTTATATATAAAGTATATATAATTTAAACCTTTAACTTTAAAACTTGGCAAGATAGGTCCTTATAGTTATAACTTTAGAAAAATGACATTTTCAGCACCTCTAGTTATAAATTTCAGAAAGTTACGATATATACCCCTTGCATGGAAATAATTTACAAATCAATTCCAAAAAGCTATGCAAGCTTATTTTAGAATTCCAAATAATATTTGCAGGTTATAGCTTATTAGAATAAGCAAAAATAAGATGTTTTAACGTAACAAAAGTTTAGAAAAAGGATTCGTTAGCTAGAAAATCAAAACGGGTTGTTTTTAGGGTTTTAATAAAAAACGCATGGGTTTGAGGATTTAAGGCTTTAACAAGAGTTCATATATGATCTTAAGAGTATTATGAACATTCTAAACATTTTTTTTTAATACAGGATTATAAGCTTAGTGAAACAGATTTTTTGAGCTTACTTGAACTAAAACGGGTCGAAATGGGGTTTTCGGGTTTGTACGCCTAGAAACGACTTCAAGGGCTCCTTTCTTTTGATTTCTTAGCTTCTATTCTGATCTTAGGGACCTTATACTTCTTCCTTGGCTGAGCTAGAACTCCATTTATGTTTGTAATGAAGATTTGAGGTGTGTTTGAATGGGTGTGCATGTTTCGGCTTTATATAGGGCTTGAAACCCTTTGTGCCCAAGTTTTATTGCTGGCTAAGGGTCAAGGGCTATAGAGTGGTGCTAGGTGATGAGTATTGAGGGCTATAAGGGTAGCTAAGCAAGGTGGGGGTGTTGGAGGGGGTTCGGCTACATAGGAGTGACAAGGAGGTGATCATGCAACTTGGTGGCCAAGGGAGGTGATGGAGGTGGTTGCTAGGCTGCTTGGTGATGTGGTGGTGATTTCATAGAGGTACTTTAGGTGTTAGGGTGCTAGATTGAGTTGAAAATAGGTCAAAATGAAGTAAAGGGGGGTGTCGGGTTGGTTCTTGGTTCGGTTTATGGTTTTTTGTTTTAAATTCAAGTTAAGGTTAGGGTTTAAGATAGTTTAGGATTTATGATTAGTGTTAGGATTAAGGTTTAGGGTTTAGGATTAAGGTTTAGGGCTTAGTTTTAATGTTTAGGGTTTAATTTTAGGTTTAAAGTAAAATTAGGGTTTTAGGGTTACGTTTAGGGTTTAAGGTTTTAGATTAGGGTTTTAGAATGACTTAGGGTTTAGGTTTAGGGTTTAAGAGTCATGAATTATGTGTTTGTACCTTGTGTAAGAGTGGTGGTAAGAAACTAAAGTGATTTAGTAGGTAAAATGACCTAGTTTGACTTTCTTGCATTATTGACTTGTACTTTGAGCTTTAATGTGTTGTACTTTGACTTGGAGGGAAAATATAATTCAAATTTTGTGCATTGTACACTTGTACACATGCTTTGATTACTTGAACATTCAGTTTATATGTATACATTACATATAATTAGGGTTTTGATATAAACGTTTAACGTTTAAAGCCCGTTTTGATAAAATGTTGTAAATGATATGTTAAATGGGTAATGTACTTGATAAAATGATATTAAGATATAGACTTGACATATTAGGATGTTTACATGATATAAACATAGATATAGATGGAATTGGTGGAGGTTGCGTGAGCTCGTTTACTTTAGAGATGCAAGTTACGTTGCATAATGAGATAAAGCAAAAATTTCCTTGTACAAAGGTGGTATATATATAATAGATGGATATTACAGTGCATCTAATTTAATAAATGGATAATTACATTGATGAAAATTACGGGTTGTTATATATGAGTATTTCTACGTAGATTCGATGAATTATGGAGTTTGTTTAGTATTTTAAATAAATTATACAAACCCGCATGTCAATCAGCTATAGCTGATTACAGATGTGTCTTGCAACAATTATTTGGGTGCCTTAAACTTTGCATCTAGGAGTGTAATCATAATGGTTGGAAATATAAGACATATAGCTAAGTGTAGGAAGTCGTTTCATTGAAGGAGGTTGAGTACTAAGTGATTTATGGTTGTTTAAAGTCGGATACAATTTTTGGATAGCCCACTATTTTTCTACTTAGGTATAAAAGTGTTGTTACTTGTTTTTCTAAGGGTTTTCACATGTGAAGCTTTATAAAACTTTAACATAAATAATATATGGGTGATAAAACTTTTTAAATCTCATATGCATATAGAACATATCGTTGTGTTTTTAAGGCGTCTTATTGAAATATGTCGCGGTTTTGACACACTGTTTCACTGCCACCAAATACAATTATGTTTCCGCTCAACAAACAACAAAGAAGATGGTAGAAGAAAAGAAGAAGAAGCGACTTTCAACATATGTTCTAGTTTGAATAGCAGACGTTCAAACATACAAACTGGAACATATTAGATGACTATTAGTTGCCGAAACATAATTGTAGGTTTGGATCCATTAGGTTTAGGGTTTGCATCGCTTGTCATTAAGCAATGTAATTGTTATAAATACATATGCATTCTTCATTATGTAAGACGCAAAAACACAATCAATAATACCTATGTTTGGTAATTTACATGGTATTAGACCGGGTTTGATTTCAAGACCTATTCGTCTGCCATGAGTCGTTGCTTCTATGCCACCCTGTCAAAACTCTCCTCTCTATTATCAAAACCTACAGGTCGTTATGAGCCTTTGTTATCCTTTAAAATTATGATATTTTTTTAAAGATATATGTCTACCAACCGATGGCGCTAGGGGTGTCAAAAAGGCCTACTCGACCCGAACCCGAATAAACATATTCGGGTCGGGTTATTCGGGTCCAAAATTTTATTCTGGTTATTCGGGTCAACCCGAGTAATCCGGATACTAAATAGGGTTGGGTATCGGGTTGAAACTTTTTGCTAACTCGGGTTCGGGTCGACCCGGTTGACCGAATAAGAATTTTTTTTATTTTTTTTAATATAAATTTTATATATTTTCTATTTAAAAGAGTAAAAATTGGAATTTTTTTACATTTTACCCATATTCAGGTTGACCCGAGCCCGAATTGACCCGAACCTGAGTAACCTGAATTCAAAGGTCGGGTTCGGGTATAAAATTTTTAGTCTTGATCCGACTCGAGTTGACCCGAACCTCATCAACCAGACCCGACTGACACCCATAGATGGCGCTACCATCGTTGTTGCTTATGATTTGTTTAGCAAAGAAATAAATAAAAAGTTGTCGCATATTTTTTGTTTCTTTTTAATTGATTGTGCTCTATTCGTTAATCGTATGTGGGTGAGAAAAATACAATTTATACCCAAAATTTATTAAAGACCCAATTCATCAATCATAGTCATTCATTTTTTTATCAAATTAAAAAAAACCACTTTTCACTTCTTTTTAAAAAATTAAATATCTCACAAACCGTTAATCGTTACGCAAAACGAAACATATCATCACGACGAGAATTAAATCATCTTTCTATAGATGAGCACTTCTATACACTTTCGACGATTTTTTTTTTGGGAAAATCACATGTGATTTGTATCACAAATCACATGTGATTTTATGAAACCACAGTAAATCACATGTGATTTGTGATACAAATCACAAGTGTTTTTCCAGACGTAACTGAAAAAAAATCGAAAAAAAGCTCGTCGAAAGTATATCGAAGTGACCATCTAGTGAAAGATAAAAAATACTCGTCGTGATGGTGTATTTTTTAGTATTTTTTATCAATTAATGATTTACCGTTTGCAAGATATTTTATTTTTAAAAAAAAGGTGAAAAGTTGGTTTTTTTATTTTGATGAGAAAATGAGTAGCTATGATTGGTTATTTGCTCTTTAGATAATTTTGAGTCTGCATTGATCTCAACTCCACATACACATATTTAGTGTTTTTTTAATGAATGCTTTTTTATATATTAATGTTTATTTTTTTAATTTTTAATTTCTTTTCATTTAATGGTTCAAATAAATAAAAAATCATAAAAAAATCTCATTCTGATTTTATTTAATATTTCAAAATTATATAACTTATACAAAAGGCAGACGCCCCGACCCAACAAAATTTAATGCGACCCGCCCGACATTTAATGAGTTTTTTTTT